>VXAX01004171.1:0-12833 GCA_013399835.1 Leptocoma aspasia
ATGCATGTTTTTTTAATAAAGTAAAGGCCGCCTCTTGGATCCTCACCACCTCAAGAGATTGTTCCCATGAAAAAAATGGGCATTGCATGCTAAATGGCACTCAGTTTGGAATTTGTGAAAGGGACAACAAAGTTTGTTGCTACGAACAGCAGGAAAACCCTCAGGGTGGGCAGTTAAGGGTCTCACTCCATAGACACAGAAGGGATACTGGACAGGGATCCATCCCTGTATGCGTCAACACGGTTTGGACCAGAGGAAGCAGAGAGTCTATGTTTATAGCCTATCTCCAAGTCAGTAACTGGTGTTACAACCATAATAATTTGGAAATATGCACCATGGAGGGAAGAATGTACTGGGTCGGGAGGAATGTGAAATATGAGGATCAATCACACCTGAACAATCCAGTAATTCTCAATCTCTCCCTCAACGGTAACGAGCAGACTTGTTTACAATTTGACCAATTTGTTTGTTTTTCAAAAGACCAGGAAGGAGCGGATCCAGAGAGTAAAATGAGGCAGAGAGTGCTAGAGCAGAAAAGACAGGAGGTGGAAGTGCGGAAAAAGAGATTAGAGCAAGAGAGACTGAAGACTATGAGTGAGCAGTATAAACAGTTAGAAAAGCAATATGGGGATTGGGGATTACCTGCTTCTGATAAAAACCTTTTTATCGACCTCATGCAGGAGATTGCCACTGAACTTGGATTGTCTAATTGTTGGATCTGTGGGGGGTTAAAATCCGCAGAAAAATGGCCATGGAAAGGAGAAGGGTTAACTCCTGAGCAACTCCTCAAGTGGGACAGCACCAAGGTATCTTGGACCTTGCAGAGACCAGAAGTCTGGGTGCTGGACAAAAGAATAATTGGGTCAATTTGCATTAGTCGAGAGGGGAAACAATATACTCACATGGTGGGATATACTCCATGCATATCCACACTAACAGTTAAATCAATGCAAAAAATAAGACATGGCAGCCTGAAGCCCCTGCAGGATATTGGAGTCAGGACAGGAAGGAAGGATGTGAGTGGAATAGGTTGGTTGGCCTCTGCTGGAACAAGGGTTCAGGAGCAAACCCATACCAATCTCTGAGTAGTGTGAAGGGGTACTGGGAAAAACCAGAAGACTTTGGGAAAAATTGGAAAGCCCAAGACGGCATCTATTGGATTTGTGGGAAAAAAGCATATAGTGAGCTGCCTAACAATTGGAAGGGATCTTGCACCCTGGGACTGATAAGGCCAGTGTTTTTCACCTTACCTAGGTCAAAAAGCGGTCTGCTGGGGGCACCTTTATATGAAACTTTAAACCGACAGAGGAGAGATCTGAGAGGTAAAATACCACTTGTAGGTGGGAGCCAGACTTGGGGGGGAAGAGGAGTGGCCGGCAGAAAGAATCATAGAGTATTATGGCCCAGCCATGTGGGCTCAAGACAGGAGCTGGGATACCAGACTCCCATATATCTGTTGAACCGGCTGATTAGGCTTCAAGCGGTCGTGGAGATAGTATCCAATTATACTTCCGACGCTTTGGAGCTCTTATCCAAGCAGCATTCACAGATGAGAGCATTTGTATACCAAAATAGGATAGCTTTGGGTTATCTGCTGGGTGAGGAAGGAGGTGTGTGTGGAAAGTTAATGAGTCAGAATGCTGTATGGAAATTGATGACTACGGCGAGGTCATAAGAGGTCTAGCAGCAGAAATTAAAAGGGTAGCACACGTGCCTGTCCAGAAGTGGAATTCGATCCTCCAAACATCGTGGTGGGATCACCAGTTCAGGGGGGCATGGTGGAAGAAACTTGGGTTCTTCATTCTGTGTTCAGTGGCAGTGATTATTTTTCTGCCGTGTATGATCCCCTGCTTTATCAGATTAATCCACTCAGTGGTACAAGGCATGCAGCTGGCTGCGATGCCCATGGACCCTGAGAAGGCAGCTGGCAACTCAGGCCAAGTATCAAAGATTTTAGAATTAAGAGAAGACAATGAGGACACCCAGGCAGCAAAGGCACTGGAAAGATTTGAAAAACGGGTAACTGCAAACAAGCCTGCTTATCAACCCTATCAGGGAGTCTACCAGGGGGAAGACTGGGAAAAAGAATATGAATACTATGATGACTACTAAAATAAAGTGTATAGTATGAGTTCTGTTAGAAATAATAGAATAAGCCTGAATTAAAATGATAATGTAGAAGGGGAGGGATTGTTATAGATACAGTAGGTAATTCAGGCTGGTAATTAATCTGTTATGTTTGATAAGTTGTTATTAGAAAGTAATGCATGTTTTTTAGTAAAGTATAAGAAACCTAACACTGCAAGCACCAGGCAGACCCAGAAAAATTCCAACACTGCAGCTGGCCAACCACAGAAAACTATCACGTTAACAAAATAAAAGACTGAAACTCCTGGAAGGATGGGTCCTCTCCTCTCCTGATGTACAGATACATCCTCATGAAATCCAAGATGAATATCTCTGGATGAGGTAACACTGGACACCTGGAGACCATTAACACTGGCCCCAGTGACAAGATAAGATAAGGTAGACATTAATGCCCATCACCGACCCTGGGATGAGATAAGATATCAATCAAATTTCTTCATCTTAATCGGGAATCCGGAAAGCCAACTCCTCCATATTCACCATGGACCGGAGAAGAGCATTCACGATTTCATCACCGTCCGGGAGAAGTCGTCCAGGACAATCACCGCTGCTCCAAACCCTTTTGTCCAGTCCTAGACTCTGAAAGGACGGACTCTTGCATTTGAACCACCAACTGAAAATGAATAGACTTTTTGCCTACGGCAAAATAAACTGTATTTAACCTGCTTGGTTAAAAACCACAGCGGCGAACTGGCAGGACTCAAACCGAGAGAGGCTTGAGTCTGCGTTCGTCTGCATCGACTCGGTGCTTTCGGTTTTGTTTCGATCGTGGCTATCATGGCCGAAATCTCGGTCATGAAAATAAAAATTATTTTTCTCTTTATTAAAAATTGGCTCGATTAATTATTAATTTGGCTGGATCACAACTCCATTTATAACATCGGCATGTTGTCCTGGGTTGACTGTATGAGGCTTGTTATCCCCATTTGTCTGTGTAGCTTAGAAAATAATTTCTTGCACCTTTAAGATTCATTCTGAGAGCAAAGAGGGGGGACGATGAAGCCCACACTTTGTTCTTCTCTCCTCCACGTTCCTTCTTCTGTGGACAGTATGTCTTCAGCGGGACAGAGTTCTTCTTCGCTTTTTAGTTAGTTTTAGCTAGCTGAGGCAGAGAATTTCTGCCTCATAAGAGNTGCACACACTGAAGTGAACAGGGTACCACTACTATAATTACAATTATCACGACTAACACAATGAATCCCAACTTACAAAGTTCCTTCAGCCAAGATGCAAAGCCTACCATCAAACAAATTGTCTAACCAAGATGGTTCATCTGTTGTAATCTGGTTAGCTAAGTCTCTTATGTTTTGCAGTTGTTTATGAATAAAAGCGGAGTGATCAGATTCACAATCAACACAATCCTTCAAAATCTTCACAGCTATGCCCATGTGCTAGTAAAAGAAAGTCAATAAGCAGCTCTATTTTGTAGAGTAGCGTGCCTGACTGCTTCTTCATCTGTTAGTAAACCACTAATCATAGTAGAGGTGGCATTTACTTCTTTACTGAGCCAACACCCTAATTTGTTTAATTGCTTCAGTGCAACTGCAGAACTTAACTGAGGCCAAAAAATACTTGTAACAATTGACCTTCCAGAGTTCCAAAGGTGAAAATCACTATCACAGTTGCTATCAAAGTGACACCCTTGGGAAGATCTTATTTTTCTATTTTTCTTTTTGATTGCTTTTTTGACACTGGGAGCTATTATTGTAAGTTGTCCCAGTGAACAAGTTNCCCAGGGCACAAGGTCCACCATCTATTTTTGAGTGAATACCTTGCCAAGCCCTGTCTCCACAGATGAGCCAAAGTCCTTTAGGAAATCGAATTTGAAGTTTGTTAAAACGATCTGTGTGAGGTTCATCATATGTAATAAGCTTAGTCTGATGACACCAAGAAGTCATATTACTATAAACTTGGTGATAAGGAGTGACATTTAGATGAGGCCCATTTTTCCTGTAAAATGAAACAAATAAATTAATGAGCCTATAATTTCTAATTATTGAAGGTCAGATTTATCAACTTTAGAATTACCAATATAAGTTTGGTGTCTCAGGCTAGGAGTTTGGGAAAGGTGAGTGAACAACTTGTATAGGTGCTTGGTGTTTGGCCAGTGTCAAACCATGACAGTCAGTCTCTATATATGCATAGCATAGGAAGGTTGATAGCAGTGTTAAGGTTATCAATAATGCAACAAATCACATCTGGTCAGAAAGCGTCTGGCTGCTCAGTGACATTAACAAGACAAGTCAAAGAGGATGATCCTCACCCTTACTTCTTTGCTTGCACTCCTGCCTTGACCCCATCCTTGAGGAGTTGTCTGATTCATTGGGCTGACGATGCCCTCAGCTGTCCCTCTGGCCTGTCCAGACCCATGGCTGTCCCATGGCAAATCCCCACTGATCCCACGGTCCTTGCCTCAAGGAAGCAGCTGGTTCACTTTGGACCATGACACAAATGCAATCTTAAACACAAATATGTTGACAGCTTATGTACTGACACTTAATAAGCCTTTCTTCATGTGCTCTTTGGCACATGACCTAAAAAATTCTTCCAAGTATCAATAAATTCATCCTCTACACAAAGATGTCATATCACATGGTATGACACACTGATACACAAATGGAGAGAGAAACAAAATCTGGCTAGATTCACAAATAGAATTGAGGGCTTGTAATTCAAATCCATGTCCTCAAAACCAAGGCACTGTTACTCTTGCCTCTTTGAAAGTCAGAACTTTACCATAAATTTGCATAGTCACTCACTTTTACCTAAATGATTACATCTGGGCACTGTATCTCATGTTTCGATATTTCTGAAAATCTAATCTAAGAATCTTAATATAAAACCCCTAAAACCCCTAAAATATATTGTGAGCACATTTTCTTCACCTGCACGACCCACACTGAGGCAGGGTGAGACTGATGCCATACCTGTACTTTACCCAAGAATGAAGGAAAACTGTGGTATAAACTCCAGCTGTCCTTGAAGGAACATGAATGAAATGTCTCGACTCCCAGGATAATGCCATAATTCAGTAATCATGTATTTTTGAGTTCGTCTTTCTCAAACCTGTCCTTGTTTGGTTAATCCCTAAACTGAGGATAACTGCTCAAAAGTGAACATCTAAATTAAGAAAATACAGAATCTTTCCTCAGAGAACAGCCCTCTGCACCTCATGTTCCAGTCCTCAGTACAGATAAACTGTCCTGACTTTGATAAATAAAAGTAAATTACACTTGTCAATTTCTGCATGCATAAAGTGCTGCTTTAGCTCATTATTTATATGGCTACTGAAGAAAGACTTACCTAGCAAAGTTAACAGATATTATTAATAGGTCCCTATTTAGTCTCCATCTCATTTGATTGTCATCAGATTCAAGATTCCCTATTTGCCTCAGTGACATACAGTGCAACAAAAAGGCTATTACAGACACAATCATGGATGTGTTTGTCAGGGTACTTGGTAGTTTTGGAAATTAGTAGTGGATAATAATATATAAATTCCTAGATATGAAAGAATGAAGCAGATTTATTTCATCCAATAAAGAAAAATTCCATTTACCTCTAAAAAACCCAGTCTGCCAATATAAAAATATTTCAAATTTACTTGATTTAGTCTTGACAGAAAATAGAGCCTTCAAATTTGATCATCTTTTAATTTTGGTAGACAGGTTAGAAGTGTTCCTGGAACAGCAAAACTGAATGTAGGAATGTCCAAGCAGGTTATCAGACCAACTAATAGTTCAGTCTTTTTCCTGCTATTTTTGTAAGAGGTCCACATATTTTAATTCCTTCTTAAATTGGTATGTTAAGTCAGTTTTGATTATCTTTATTTCTATCCTTGGAACAATACTAACAGAAACAGGCACTTTTGGAGTCTAATCTTTCCTTTACATTAGTCAAAACAGATTTCATTTCTTGCACTTCTGTCCTCCAATTATAGGCATTTCAGATTTATCTTGAGAACTGCTGATTAGCATCAAATTTATCAAAGTTTTGTTGTTTTCTTTTTTGCCTTTGATGAAATGAATGCTCTTTCATTTTTATTATTGTATCATGAGCAAATAGGCATGAAATGTTCATTTATTAAATTTATCTTTTCTAATGAACATTTTATAGAGCATAGCAATATCTCTTGCTTTTCAATAATGCTGATGTCAAAATTGTACTTAGGATACTATTTCCTCTATATTATCTCTATTGTTAAATCAAAATACTGAAGTTGGAAAGCAGCATTATCATAGTACAAAATAGCAAGAAATGCAAATAAGAAATACAAGGTGCTTGTATGCAGGAATTCAGGACTCCTGTACCACTAACCAATATGATTAAGCAGAAGCCATTTATTGTTTACATTATGGACTATTTATACATTCTACAAACTACTGCACACGCTAAGTACACACTTCTTAATTGGTGCCTTTGTCTTGTTCACACATTCTGCATGCACTTCTCAGAATACGTGATTGGCTGCTTCACAGCCTTCTGTTACCTCGTTCTTGTGGTCTTGGTATTCTGTTTCTCAGCCTCTTCTTTCTCAATTTAGCACAGTTTATGTCTTAGTAACCTTGATGAATTCCTGAGGGTGCTGATAAGAATAACTAGAAGCAGCCTGGCTGGTCCACACTGTGGCCTAAACCTTGCAAATACATTGTTACACTTATAAGTACACTTCCTTCTCTGTAAGGATTAACTCTATGCTCAAAGGAATTTTTGGCCAGCTTGTGATTGCAAAATAATGCGCAATTTATATGTCTTCCTATTATGAGAAAAATGTACTGTTACAGTGAATTTTCTACCTGTAATAGAAAAATGAAATTACCAAAATAAAGCAGCTCAGTTGTTCTTGGTGCATTTTACACTTTTCATGCAAATATAAAGAGATATAGATTCGTAACTTAATTCTACATACTTGATATTTCTTCCCCTCTCTTCTTGCTGTCATACTAGCTAGAGACCTAATATTTACAGGATTTCACCACAGTAACTAAATCCAGGAAAATACCATGGCACTAGTTTACATAGAAGTTAAGTAATGGTAATTGCAAGGTCTCCTTACCATCAATCCTCTATAAAGAAAGAGGAACAAAGAGAAATAACCCAAATTAATATAAATGATTTATTGGATTTTCTAATCTAATTTAAAAATCTGCTTTTCACCTGGACTCCAGAAACCTTTTAAGGAAAAATATTAATAATGAATAATTGACTTATTTATTTAATCTAACTTCTTGTATGATGACAACTTCAGATGTCAAACCTTAGACAAGGGATAAACTACCTAATAATTTGCTAGTAAAAATAACTTAAGGCTATAGTAATGCTGAATGACCATATTGTTGCATGAAACTTACCAAAAAGACTGCAAACATTCTGATTTCTACAGTGACCTGAACGAATATATAAATACAAATGTTCAAAATGCATCACGGACATTCTTTTTGCTTTTAACAAGACAAAGGCATGTCTGCATACAGCTGCATGTCTTCCTCTTACAGGATCACAATGCATACATTACCTCATGGCTTTATTTTCCATTTCTCTCCTTGAAAATACCAGTTGTAAAAGTGCAATAGTTCTGGCTGTACTAGAACTGTGTAACTCTTCATAGCCTGCTGAAAGACTTCTGCTTGACTGTGACAGGACCTTTCCCCATGATACAGCAGAAACTTATTCCCCCATCATACATGACTAAGTCAGACCAGAACTGTTTGTCATGTGATGAATTGTCTTGGCTGAAAACACCCTTAGCCAACAATGAACATCCTTATGCCTGAGAAAGGACGACCTAAAATTAGTGACTGCAGAACATAAGCCCTTCTACAACTATAAAAGACCAGTATGATTTTTTTATAAAATCAGAAATCTCTTACACACTCTCTGAGTGTGTAGAGAGTTCTCCTCAGCATAAAGACATTCATGTCAAGTTACTTCCCTAGGATTGAGAGGAATTAAAAGATTCCCTGCATACCACTATCATTTGTTGGTAAGTGACATTAGCTCCTGATGTATACTATTTCTTCTTTAGCTGTAATATAGGTCCCTTTATTGTGCACTGTATTTTATCTACTAGTAGTGTTTATTTTGTTTATCCTGGTAGTAAGTAAGACTGTTTAAGTCTTGTGTCTGTTTTCCTTGATCTCTTCAATAAATAATTCTTGTTGTAGTCGGCCTGATCAGTAATTATGAAGAACTTGTGATCGAGAGTGGGTTCTGGGGTGCTGTGAGGGTTTCAGTTCGAACCGGGTGGAAACACCAATTTGTGTAGTGGTTTTGGTTCACCAATTTTAGATTTCCCCAATTTTGAAATTTTCCCCATCAATGCACCACTAAGTGTGGTGGGTTTAGTGTTGGCCAATCACCAGTGCACTCGCTTTCTGCTCTGAGATGGGGTTAGGAGAAAGGCAAAGCAGGCTTAAAACTTCAAGAAAGTATAAAGAAAGTTTTATTAACAGTAGCTAAAAGAAAAAAGGTAAGANAGTAGCAAAAAGAAAAAAGGTAAGAATCAAACCAAACCCTTCAGAAACTTCTCCTCCCCCCACAACTATTCCTTCCCACTGACAATGTAAAGGAACAAAACCTAAAATTTCCAATCAGTTCACCACCTATAAAATAGTCTTTCTTCAGCTCACTCAGGGAGAGAAGTCTCTCTTGTTCATGTTACTGAAACTTCTCCACAAGAGGAAAAAACCAGTATTCTCATGGCTCTCAATGTCCTCACGAGCACCCACCTGGGGAAAACCTGCTTCGTGAAGTTCCTCCCATTTCTACAACCTTCCCAGAGCTGTGTTTATGGGCTATGTTAGCTTTGGGGTTACTGTTTTAAAGATGAGCTGTTCAAAAGAACAAAGGTTCTCAATATCTGTCTCAAAAAATCATCTTCTCTCCTGCGAACAGAGATGATCTTCTTCTCTCCTGGGGGCACAGGATTTCATCTTCTCTTTTTCTCTGTTCAAGCTTTTCATGGAATCACAGCTACTTCATCATCTGCTTACTTCAGCCTGGAGACCCTTGCTCAAATTTGAACCTTTCATCTCCCCAGTAGTCTCATGTGTTATAGCAAAAAAGAGTCTTTTCTCTATAGATCACAAAAGGATTTCAGCTCCAAAATCAAGGCATCTTCTCATCCCTCCCATCGGGGGCTTGACTTCTTCTTCACTGACCTTAATGTCTTCATGTTGCTCCTTTACATTGCTTTTATCTGGTGTCTGTCTCTCTTTTGAGGGAGGATTGAAGTACTGCAAGGGTTAACAACTCACCCAAGGCCTGCAGAGGTCACGTGACCCTCAGGTAGCTGTGGCAGGAGCTGCAGAATCAAGCCAAAACCCAGTAGCAACACGCCAGGGGTGTGTGGGGCGGCTTCTCCTCTCCCTGCCAAACAGTTGTGGCAGCTTCCATGGGAAAAAATCCCCAGGCTGACCTGGTGCTGCTTCGGGGCTGACAGGCTCGGCTGGGCCAGGGCTGGGGGAAGGGTGTGGCAAGTGGCCCCATGTTCACAAGGCTGGCTCCCTCCGGGCCCGCGGCAACCCCCCCCCATCCTGCTCAGCAGCCGATGGGGTGGGAGTGAAAACGGGCCCAGCATCCCCCTGGCAGGGCCGCCTGGCCCGGCCTGGCCAAGGGAGGGGCCAGGCTGGCTGGATGTTACCTTGTTCCAGCCCAGAAGAAAAAGAGGAAGTTCCCGGGTTTCTTTCTGACCTTAAGGTATGTTTTCCACAGAGCTGTGCCCAACTCTCAGTGGTTCCACAAGCTGTCAGTTACTAAAAACTTTTGCATAACTTCCCTGAAATACTTCCCATCTCAAACTACGACAGGTGCTGGCTGCCTCAATAAAGCAGCTGTCTACTGCCAGAAACATGTCAAAGGCAGAGACTTGTCCAAGCGCCCCTCTCCATTTGTAACGTTGACCTATACCTATTTTTAGCTTCACTGGCTTCTGGAGAGAAAAGTAGAATTCTGTTTCTTTTTTTATTTAAATCATTAAATTAACCTTCTTATTTCTAATGATTGCAATAATTTTTTGTGAATGAAATGAAAATAATGAACAAATGAAAGTACTTATCAAACTGAATGTATTAGTTTTATTTCAGTTTAGTTAAATTGTTAATATTTCAACAAAGCACAGATACTGAATTCTTTTCAAGACTGGTTGGAATTAAATGGATCCCAGAAAATGTTTGTATCTACACCGAACTATTTCTTACATTATTCTACCAAAATATTTTCAGCTTTATATTCTTCCCTTGAAAACAGATGTATTAGATGAGAATTATAATAATTCATGTTACAGATGCTAAAAGCTTGCTTCATAATACATTAATATTAGGGATAATTTAAATAGTGGTTTAATGTTAGGTTCATTCACTGTTGTTCGCTGTTTTCTATGTAGTTTTACTATTTATGTCCTGTAACCATGCAAATTTTTTTGAATTATATTCAAATAAATGAATTGAAAAAAATTACATATTGGAGATATAAAACAGCATCTGGTACAGTACCTAAGAGAAATAGCACATGTTTCAATTCATCCTTGAGCTCTTGAAATAATCTTATTTTCAAGACAATTTTTTAATGTGAGCCACTTTATTCAATTCTGGGGATAAAAATGCAGGCTATTCATGCTATGCCCATTTTGAGCTGTCCTCAAAAAAAAAAAAAGTGCATGATCAACACATCGAAATTGTTCTTTGTAGTTCTATAAAATAGAACCATTATTAATTTCTGACTAACAGGTATAGACAGAACACTATTCTGCTTGTGGATTTAATCTAGGATTTAAGCTGTTAAAATGAATGTTTAAAATGCATTTAAGGCTAAGTCAAAAAAAAAAAAAGACTTCTCATATTTTATGCTGTGAGAAGACTTTAACTGCAAGAGTCCAATTCAATCACATACAAATACATACAAACCTGGATTTATATAGTTTGCTTGGACGCTTTGGCAAATGACAGGAATGACAGACTTGTCTTTAAAAACTGTGGGTCTGCTGGTAAATAAAACTAGCACCGAGAGATAAAAAAAACAACGGGAAGGATTCCACTGATTGATGAATGGGAAAGGATATTTGCCTTTACAAAGTGTAGGTTTGCTGATAAACGAAATTGGATATTGAAAGATGAAAGAAACAATAGGGAAAAACCCTAAAATTACATAAGAATTAAAAATTAAAAAGGTGAAAGCTTATCACATTCTGGCTCTCACTGCACCCCTTCAGAGGGTTATACATTAGAGGGGATCAGGCATTCCAGGAAGTCTGTACCTCTCACGTACCTCATCCAGTGGGGAAAGAGAGAAGGGAAATGCGGCTGGGAAATCAGGATTAAAAGGAGGCTGCATCGTCCAAAGATTTGAGAGACTCCAGGGGAATGCCCCATGGCCTCTCCCTTTATTTGAATAAAGTAAAAGGACTCCTCTGTCTCCTTTTTGGACACAAACCTCTGATGTTTGTGGATTAATTTTCCTGACAAAAGACATACCCTGGAGCCTTTTTTCCATCTTTTGTATTAGTGAATTAGAACAGAAACATTTTTTTTTCCTCATATTGTCTTCTTCCTGTTTGGACATGATGTTTTCCTCTTGAGTGCCTGGCAGCACAGACTAAGAGCGCTTGCTACTCATGGCTCAGCCTGCCGACAGATGCACAGTGGGCACACACCCACCTGGGGACAGTCCCAGGCCAACTGGAGTCGCGTGCTCCACTTTGTTTGTGTCTTACCCCTTGCTGCTACTCACGGCTCACTGTTGCTTCTGTTTTTCCAAAACAAAGCTCATTAATACAGAAACCGTGATAGAGCTGTCTATTGTAGGAGCTGTGTTCCCGCCTGCAAAGGTGACATCAGTCTCTCCAAAGAGCTCAATTTCACCTTTGCCTTCCCCCATCGCAGCTGCAGAAGCAGCACTGCCCAGGGCAGTGACGTCCCCACTCACAGATCTCCCACTCCCAGCTCCCCCTGGGCCTGTGCAGGCAGGACCCAGGTATGGCGGGCAGGCTGGGCCATGGCTGCACTCAAGCAGTCCACCCACCGGGCCAGGAGTGAAATATCACAGCCGCGACCCCAGCCCCAGGACCACTCCCCCGCCCAATCTCCTGGGCATGGTCCAGCCAACGGCAGGCGCTGCCTCAGCCACAGCTCTCAGACCAGCTGTTCCCTGCCTTCCATCATGAGGGGCGTGGCCTCCCCGCTCACAACACTGTCTCGTGACTTCAGCCAAAGTTTCAGGAGACGCCTGTGCCCAAAAATCCTGGAAAAAAATGCCACAAAGTCCTTTCCTTGTTTTCAAAAGAAACTGAGCCTCCCCTCAGACTGCTCTGCTTCAACCTCTGCTCAGGACCTCCCTTTCCACTGATGGAATACTGTCTATGTTTACCGAAATGTAGGAAGTGGGGGCCCCTCCCCTTCCACCATTGCACGAGCTAAGTCTCACCTGGCTGTTCTGAAAAACCCGTCCCATTTATGCTCAGGTGTCCCTGGGTAAATCCCACATTCAAAACCTGTGCGTGCTAAGCATCAAAAAACCTCTGGAAGGCCATAAGCTCTTCTCTAGCACTGAACAATTTTAGCCCAGTGGAGACACACACACACGTTATAGATGCAGTAGGTAATTCAGGCTGGTAATTAATCAGTTATGTTTAATAAGTTGGTATTGGAAATTAATACATGTATTTCTTTAAGCAACATTAAAAGCCTAAC
>VXAX01004171.1:13014-36986 GCA_013399835.1 Leptocoma aspasia
GCCGAAATTCTCGGTCACGAAAATAAAATTTTTTTTTTCCTCTTTATTAAAATTGGCTTGACTGATTCTTAATCTGGCTTGATCACGACCGTATTTATAACACACACCATGCCTCCCTGCCAGCCAAGCTGGGGGAGGTTGGGAAATCAGCAAAAGAAAAAAACCTTTGAGAAACTCCTCCAAAATCAAGTCCCCCTCCACACCACACTGAGCTAGAATGCTGGAATTGCTAGCAAATACTGACCTTACACAGATACACAATACATGCAGAGATACACACACACTACAGAACAAAAAGAGTTGCTATGTTACCTCATGTGGGATCCTGGGACCACGGTTCCTTACCTCTCAGGCAGTTGCAGGGATAGTCTTAGGGTTGCCAGCAGGAAAGAATTCCTTGCAAGATGTATCCAATCTGATCTGGTGGAAGGCTGCCACGTCCTGTCTCAACTGGGGTGCCAGAAAAAGTGATGACTTCAGGAATTTGTAAATGAAACAACATACACTTTCGAGATAATATTAGTATAGGAGGTAATAAAAGGCTGGTCGTTATTGGATGCCTCCAGGGGCAGATATGGACAATGTCCTTAAAAGCACACACACACAAGGTAAATACAGTTTTAGCAAGTTTAGCAAATTACCATATTTGACAAAAATCACAAATTAGGAGCACAAGTGGTGATGAAATTCCTTCTCTTCTAAATCTTCCCCCTTTAAGTAGGCCTAAATTTTGCTCATGAAAAGTGTCTCGCAGAGCTGCTTTTTGGCCTTGGTTCCCAGAAAGAACCAAGATAGAATAGGGGCTTTGGAACGTGTTTTTGTCTTTCTGCCTAGGAAAATACTGAATCTAAGTTAACTAATAGGCTACAAAGCTACAAGTATGTCTGTAGAGAATACAGAGAATATATAAAAGAAAAAAAAGACAAAAATCATTAGGCATCAATATCCATCTGCTTTACATTCTTCAAGAGCGACAAAATTTTGCAGCAGAGAATTACCTCATCTGGTCTTTTCAACAGTAGGACTTAACTCATTTTAACTTTCGAAAGTGACCTCTCCGTGCACAACACTGAATCAGTGGTCCTTCCCCAATATGGAAAATACAATAATTCATCATTACCTGGCTTCTACTGTTCTCTGTAGCCAGAAAATTTGCAACACTTCTTATCCATTCTTACAGTTCTGTCTTTGCAAAGTTCATATGGGGATTTTGTTATTGTTCTTTCAAAAGCATAAATGATACAAACTTTGTCATCATAATCAATCTATTGATGTGTAAATATAATAAACAACTGTGAATGACTACCTGAGAGGCAACATTTTTAAGGTGTTTGATTTGTCTGGGCATTTATCATATAACCAGCAGATAACACAGCTATATAGAAAACAAAGTATTGTTTTCAAAATATTACCTGCCATTCAACTATGGAGCACCATAAACGTCAGATGACCTATTTACAAGGAGTTTTTGGATGTATTTTCATGAATAGAACAAAATTTTAATTATAATACTGATTGCATAATAAAACATTTTAAAATAGATATTTCATCAACAGGAATTCAATCAGATAGTATAAACAAACATTTCATCAAACTGTGTGTTAAAACCATGAAATGGTATTTAGTGCTCTAGTAAGTATTTAAAAATACATTTAGAAACCAATAAATTGAATTAAAATATTATTAGATGTGGTATTTCATGCCAAAGGAAAACAACTTTCAGATGAATGTTCACAGTAAGTAGATGAGTTGACATCAGGAAAACACACTAAAGGAAAACCTTTCAGTTGTGTCAAGGAGCTAAAACACATTACTGCTAAAGTCCACCTTTTACATTTTCATAAGAAAGGGTCTTCTTAGAAATCTATGTGTTGCTATTTGGTTCCTGTAGAGTTTACTGTTTGCAGTTGCCCTGGTTTCGGGCAAATTTGAGAGGAAATTTCCAAAGGGATCCCTCTAGAAAGCAAATCCAAGTGGCTTCTCCCCCCTTCCTTGATTCAGGAGGAAAATTGCCTTTGAGAGAAAAAACTGTTTATTTAACAAGCAAAGTACTCACAAACATGAAAAAATGAATAATATGAAACCATGGAACCTCTCATTGTTCTGAAGAGATGGCAAATTCGGGGAGAGTCCTTCTGTGGGATGTAGCTTGGCTCACTCAGTCTCTTATCAGTCCCTCCTGTGCTAGGAAATGCCACATCCCGGGCCTCAGTGAGCCACAGGTGTGAGCTCCCAGTGTTTTTCTGGGTTTTCAGTCTGATCAGGGCTGGGCTGATCAGTTCCAAGAAAAAGAAAAGCCATAGTCCGGGGAACTTCTCTGCTGCAGGTAGCCAAAAAACTAACTAAAAGCAAAGGAGAGTTCCCTCCCACTCCCTGTGCTGCAGACAACACGCACTGAGAGAGAGAGAAAACTGAAGTTCTTATCTCTACATTTTTGAATACAGCCACAAAAAAATGCCACTGCTTTTCCTTCTCCCCCTCTTCAGTCTCAGATCTAGTTTTACAGGTGCAGAACTTATTTCTGGGCTAAACAGATGGATGGGGATACCGGCATCATAAAGCCACCCCGGGACAGCAGTATGTACAGAGTAGGTTTACCAAGAAATGCTCTCTATGCTTCTTCGTTTTTAAAAAAAACACTCTACATGACCTTATTCTCTGCCACCTCAGAATATATGTTGTATTGCTTCTAAAGACAGAGAAGGAGCTTGGGGAAACATCGTAGAAGTTTTCCAGTGGAAATAAGTAATTTTGTGGCAAATTCTGGCATGATTCAAGCAGTATCATATTTTTTTTAATATGGTATTATTTGCTAAGCACTGTGCAGACAATGCACAGAGTGAAATGCATTTCAAGAACAGTAATATGGAATTGGTTGTGGATTGCAAAGAAAGATCTTTGGTGTGAGGGAAAATTTACCGTTGTTGAAACAAATTTCTGCTTTGTAAGGTATCACCGAGTATGAAGTTTGAAGGTATTCCACAGGCAGGTAATTGTACTACCTTGGAGAGGGACAGCAGGGGATGCTGTGGAGGGGCATAATCAGGCCAAAACAGTTAAATAAATAGAACATATTAAGAGCTAGACAGTACTTTTTTTTTTTTTTGTTTAAATTATAAGCATAAAGCTAACAAAAGATTCAGTCCTATGCTATTTACATAGGTTTAATTACATTACAATCAATGACAATTAGTGGTTCAGGACTTGGACCCCTGCCATTTGGTAATTAGCTCTTTGTAATATCCTGCTGAAAACCACTGGTAGCCTGAAAGAGGCAGACTTGTCTGAACAATGCCTCTGCCTAGCGATCCAACCCTAAAGGGGCTAGATAGCACTGGATACCGTGTGTAGGACCAAGCCAGGACCAAGAGCAGGTATTGGTATTGGTACCAATAGAACGGGACGGAAGCTTGTCCAGACTTGCCTTAGATCCAGAGGCTGAGCCAAGCAGCTGCAGCTGAGGAGTTTGTCGTCAGAGAAGCCACTGGGCCAGAGGCTGCAGGTGGTGCAGCCAGGCACATGGTAACAAGTCCAGACTTGCCTGGGGCCCCGGAGCAGAGGGTTGGAGCTGCCCCTTTTGCAGAGGGTCCGCTTCCCCCTCAGGTACCTCGGTAGGAGAATCCTCTTAGATGGTGGTGAAGAAGGAGTCGGGGTCCGGTGTAGGGTTTTTTAATCCAGATTTTTATTGCAGCATGTAGGCTTCAGTAGCTGCTCCTCCCTAGATCTTGACCCAACTCCCTTGACCATGTGGTCACCCAGCTTTTATCTGAGGGGAAGGGGGATGGGAAGGAGCAGGAAACCCACCAACCAGGTAGGGGTAAGTGTGGGTTTCGAGGAAAGATGGACACCTGGAGAGCCCAGTCCCTGTAGAAGCATTCTTTGAATCTGGCCAACCACACAACGCCCTTTCTGGAATGTCCCAAGATAAGGGGACAACCGCAGCCAGGGCTCTGGGGATTAGCATGTGTCTGGATGGGAGAAGGAGGAAGGATTTAATGCAGAGGGAAACCGGGGGAGAGACCAGGGGTTTGGGAATAAACCTTAAAAACACATTGCTACAAGCAGGAACAAAACAAGAGCTCATTCCACACTTTCAGACTTGCAAACACACATTGCATGTTCTGTAATATGGCCAACACAGGCCATATTATAGAGGGCTATAATATTCTCTGTCAGCCTCTACATTTCTCCTGAAAATTCAGGCTGTCCAAATTCCTGCACACCTGAAAAAGAGGAAGTGAGCTTTATTCCATGAGGTTTTTTAAGCATGTTCTTCTGCCTGGCTAAATGTATAGCCACCAAAATTCACATAATACAGTTCTAAGCAGAAAATTGCTAAAATACACTAAACAGTTGAGAAATTATAAACGTGTTTTAAATACGACCACTGAGAATCATGAGATAATCTCAGAATGAGTAAACAATAAAGTTTGAGGACAATATCCTTATTTTATTGCACTATCTTAACCTTGAATATAATATTCTCAAGCAATTTTGAGTTAATTTTTGTTGTAAAACAAAATCACTCCTTCATCTTGAGGTTGAGCTTCACAAATATTTACAAGCAAGCTAGTCTTGAACATGTACAATATCACTGATGATTAAGTGATACAGCACTTACGAAAATAAGTCCCGAAGTTTATGTTTTTAGCAAATGTATTTACTTTTATTATATTTAACATATAATGCAGAAGTGGCCAGTTTTCAAGGACAAATTAAATTATGCTTAGTTAGTAAATGAAAATATGATAAATTAAATCAATCTTTTTTTAAAAAGGTGCTAATAAAAACATGTTTTTATTAACATGTCAGAAATCATCCATTTCAAAATATTGTGAATTTCCTATTTTTGAAAATGGCAGTCCATTGGCCTCTTGAGGGTTTCTCCTTTTCCTAGGCCTACCTGAAGAGTAGTCATGTACTTAACTAGAGATAAAATCCCTTGAAAGCCCAAATATTAAATTTATTTGATGCTGCACTATAAAACTACATCTGTTATTTCTGTGAAATCTGGTTCTAGTTTTCTTTCCTATTCCTGTCCAGAAGAAACACCTTTTTACCAACATAGATAGATATAGGAAGGATCCATATCCAATTAATTTTCAGAGTAATTGTTATCCTGAAAGAGAGAGGAAATTGCTAAGTAATCTTTTTTCTTTCTTTTTCTTTTTTATTTTTATTTTTTTCTTTATTTATTTTTTCTTATATTATTTGAATATCTGCGTAGTGCCTCAGGCATGCTGAATGTTTCCATTGTCTTTTGCCATTTTACTCTCTGGTGATCCACATTCTTTTAAAACTAATTAGACTGTGAAATAAGATGTCTTTTATCTCTGAGGCAGAAACTCAAAACTTGCTTTGCTCATATAATCTGTATAACATGGAAATATGTCTGAAAAATTCTGTTTCCCTGACACTGTCAGGCAACCCAGCTCATTTCACTCGCAACTTGGCACTGCATTAGTCGATTTTGTAATGGATTTCTTTGGGCATGGATAGGGAAACTGTGTTTTCCCCAACACTTCAAATGGAAAAAAATATATGCATTGCAAAATTAGACACCAAGTTCAAATTTGTCCTTACTGAATTAAACTAGATATGGTTTAATCAGTCTCGATCTTGTGACTAATTGTATTCCATAGAGGAGGAAATATAACTTGAGATGGCTGCACTTCTGAGACCTGTGAGCTGCATACTGAAATGATCATTATTCCATAATATTGTACTCACTTTCTTAGTTGCCCTGTCTCTAGGCATGCCCTGTCTCAGAGTACATAAGCAAATCAGAAAAAATAAAGAATATACCATAGAAATGCTGATACTTTTGACAAATGCAATTTAGATTAAATTATTCTTTACAGTGAATTATAGTATATTAATGCTCTGTAGACTTGGTAAATTGTGTGCTAACATGTTTGCTAAACATCATTCTGAGGGAAGGCTAGAAATATGATTATACATTGGAAGAGGAGTGTCCTGGGGTGACAGGACATTTTCATACTTTGTATCCCAATTGGTTTTTNGAGTGAGGCATTTTATGCTTTTCCAGGTACCAACTAGCAAGGTTCTTTTGCTGAGGTACAATTATGTTATTTGTTGTTACTTGGCAAACTAAAATACTTAATCAGGAAATTACCACACTTAAGATCTCAAGTGCACTTTAGTTGAAATGACTCTTAGAATTTCAGACAGAAAGCTGCTTATTCCTGCCTCTGCCTCTACTCCTTTCCAAAAAGCTGTATCACGCATGTGTTGCACACTTCCCAGAAATCTGCCAGTTTCAGACTACTTTGAACTGAGGATGAGAGAAAAACCTTTCATGGGTAATGTCCTGCCAAGTATAATGTCTCATACATCAGTTGGCAGCAGCTGTGGCAAAAGAGCATGAAGAGCAATTTAATTTATTATAGGCCATTTAGTACTTTATTGGTCAAAACAAGCATCTTAAATTCCATCTGGATACCATGAGGCAGTCACTGTAAATACAACAGAAATACATCAACACTTGCAGTAAAATATCGTCTTTCAGCTCTCAATAGTAAGTGACTATTTTGTACCACATCTGTGTCAGCTCCTAACAGACACCAAGATACAGCACAATAAAAAGTACATTTTTGCAGTCTAAGAAAATGACTCCTTCTCCTTGGAGAAAACAAGCAAACACAAACAAAAAAACCCCCAAGGCTAACAACAAAAAAACAACAACAACAAAAAAGCAAAACACAAACCTAAACCAAGCCAAAACCAGACAGACCAAAAACCAAACAAAAACCAAGAAAAAATTTGTAACATGAGAGAAACCTGAAAGACTATTGGTAAAAATGCTAACTTCCATAACGTCACCTTAACGTAACAATAATAATGGAGAACTATTGTCGGGGCTGGTTGGGGGTCTGATTGAACGCCACAACCTTTCAGAGAGAGGTCCCACAGGGGACAACTTTCTAGGAGTCTCAGGCAGTCCTCCAGCCACCAGGTAACCTCTGCAAAGCTCGGACAGCCCTTGGCTGCTAGCGATCAGCTATTTAGCAGTGATTTCAGCTCTTAGTGATTTCAGCTCTGCTTGCGAGGTACCCCCAGGCTAATGCAGGGACAAAGAGACAGGAGCTTCATCTGGCAGTTCCACAGGATGAGGCTTTATTCCAGGACCCTGTGAAGGGGACCAGTGATGGACAGGTCTGTCCTGAACAGGGCAGAAATTGGGGTTTTTATGGGGAAAAGTGGGGGTGGTACAAAGGGGCAAAAAATCAATGGGATACAACAAATCTGCATGATGCCCCAAAGCATGCTGGGCTCTCACCACGACCAGGGAGGATTTCTCAACCCAGGAGGATTTGAGCTGTTCTTATCTTAGCCCATTCAAGACATCTCTCCAGGGGAGAGGTTTGGTGTGCCTGTCTGTCTCCACAACTCCTCCGTCTGTATTTAATAAAAAGGCATCCCTAACAGTTCTTTTAAAGCAACGTAAAAGGCATGAAATCATAAGTAACGCAATAAGAATCACAATAAAAATCCACAAAATACCCTTAACTAAAGATGAAACCCATTCAGGTAATCCCCATTGTCCAAAAAGTTGGCCAGACTGTGTCTGGCCTATGGCTTGACTTGTGCCAAAGTACGTTGTTCAGCTTTCTGTTTTGTCTGTTGTCGAGTGATGGGACAGTCTTTTCTCTAGTTTGTGGTCATTCAGCAATGTCTCCGTCTCCATGCAGAACTGGTCTGGTTTTCTGGAGGTCCTGTATTTGACTCAGGAGAATTCTTGTTAGTGTTTGTGGCAGCAGTGTTTACAGGGCTTAGGTATGGTTTTATGTTTTTTCCTGGGAACCATCTTGGGCCAGATGGTAGTAGAACACATGCATAGTCCCTCCCCCAGGTAACCAACTGGAAAGGTCCAGAAACCTGATGTGTATCTGTGTCCTTTACTAGCACTGGTGAGCTTAGCTTGGGTCAAATTTGAGAAGTGGCGGAGTATTGGAGGGTCAGGCTCTGATGGTATGCAATTCAGGAAGTTAATGATATAGAGAGCTTTACAAAGTCTTTCAACTGCAGACAAAATTTCTGTTTCTCTCCATTGCTGATTGAGGACTTTCTTGATGGTTTGATGGGTTCTTTCTACAATGGATTGCCCTATGGGATTAGCGGGTATGCCCTTCTTGTGTTCCACCCCCCACTGATTGAAGAAATCTTTCAACTTACGCGAGGCATAGGTGGGCCCATTATCTGTTTTAATTTGTTTAGGGACTCCCAGGGTGGCAAATGCAAGTAGAAAATGCTTGATGGTGTGAGTGGTATTCTCTCCTGCCTGAGCTGATGCAAATACTGCCCTGGAAAACGTGTCAACTGACACGTGCACATATTCAGACTTTCCAAAGGATGGGAAGTGGGTTACATCAGACTGCCACAATTGGCAGCTGCTCAGACCCCGGGGGTTGATCCCAGTACCTGTGGATAGTATCTGGTAAATTTGGCAGTTCAGGCACGTCACAACTATAGCTTTGGCTTGATCTTTCAAGAGCTTAAACATTCTGATGAGGGCAGGTACATTTCAGTGATAAAATGCCTGTGACACCTTTGCCTGGGCAAAGATGTCAGGGACATTAGCAATCTCTACCAACATGGCCAGTGCATTCGCCTTCCTGTTCCCTTCTGCAATGGCATCTGGAAGGTCGGTGTGTGACCTCACGTGCATAATATAGTAAGGTTGCTTTCTGTGGGAGATTAAACGGATTAATGTAGAAATCAATTTGTGTAAATTTGGGTTGGAGACCTCTTTGAGAAGAGTGTGTTCTGCCCTCATAGCTATACCAGCAACATAAACTCAATCTGTGACCATATTAAGGGGTTTGTCTTTGGATTTCTCAAAGGCTCTAACAACAGCTGCTAGTTCAGCAATTTGTGGAGATCCCTCCACTATTTGGATATCAGACTCCCACTTTTGAGTCTTGGGATCTCTCCAAGTCATTACCGACTTGTGGGATGACCCTGAACCATCTGTGAAGATAGTTAGAGCTTTGAGAGGTGTCCTACTTTGGATTAATTTTGGGATCAGATTAAAGGTCAAATCACAATTTAAAAGTCTGTGTTTTGGTGCATGGATGGAAATTTGACCTGGCTAGCTATCTAGGGCAAACTGGAAGTTTTCATTGGTCTGGGGCAAATGTTCCAGATCCCCAGTAGTCAGTGCTAAGTATATGCATGTAAACTCACACCCTGCAAGAGAGCGGCGGCGAGTTTGGCCATTTTTATTAAATGTGCCATTATTTCTTGAGGGGTGGTTATTGTCTTAGTAGGTTGATGGCTTGTAAAAATCCATTCAAGTATCAATACAGGGTCTCTGAGTTGAGGATCCCATTGAAAAATCAATCCGTAGAAACAGGGGGCCTTACCCAAAATGGCAAACTGAAGTGGCAGGCTGGGCTCAATGCGATGGGCTTGGTGTGAAGACAGGGCCTCCTGGATCTTGGTGACAGTACCTCGGGCTTCTGGCGTGAGGGCATGGGGAGAGTCCGGGTCCCCACTGCTGCACAGAAGATTGAAGAGGGGGGCGAGGTCCTCAGTTGTAATCCCTAGCAGGGGATGCACCCAACTGATGGATCTGCACAAACTGTGTAAGTCTCTTAGGGTCTTTGTGTCATCTTGGATGGTAAGTTGCTGGGGTACGATGCTCCTCTCACAGACCTAGAGTCCAAGGTAAGTCCATGGGCTGGTGTACTGAATTTGTCCTCACTGACCTTGAATCGTGCTTTCTCTATGGCTTCAGTAGTCTTTTTAATAGTTCTGTCCAAGTAAGTTTTTTCTATATGACCAGGATATCATCCATTTAGTGGTGAATGATTGCATCTGGGAATAGGTTCCGGATGGGGGATAGAATGTGAGCAATGTACCACTGGCATATAGTGGATGAGTTTTTCATGCCTTGAGGGCAATAACACCAATGATATTCTTTGAGTGGAGCCGCTCTGTTAAGAGAGGGGACAGAGCAAAGCATGGAGCGTCCTGGGGGTGCAGTGGCATGCTGAAGAAACAGTCTTTGATACCTATGATGGCAAGTGTCCAGTCTCGAGGCAGCATTGATGGTGAGGGCAGGCCAGGCTGGAGGGGTCCCATGTCCTCAAGTGCTTCGTTGGTCTTGCAGAGGTCATGAAGGAGCCTCCACCTGTCCTTCCCAGGCTTTTTCAGCACAAAGACCAGGGAGTTCCAAGGGCTGGTGGACTCGGTGATGTGGCCCTTTGCAAGCTGTTCTTCTACTAGAGTTTCCAGTGTGTGCAATTTCTCCTTTGAGAGGGGCCACTGCTCGATCCAGACTGGGTTGCTGTTTTTCCACAGGTGAGCTGAGGGGTCGACGGTAGAGCGCGCTCCTCAGTGGCCCCAATTAGAAATCCTGGCTGTGAATGCGTAAGGTAGCCCCCCATTAGGATAGAATGTCTCTGCCCCATAGGGTGATGGGGGCCTTTACCATGGATGGCTGGACGGTTGCCCTCTTGCCTTCAGGTCCTTCAACGATAACATTCTGCTTACTCCACATGGACACTGTGGCTCCACCAATCCCCAAAATCATGCCTGCCACTGGCTGCAGTTCCCAGTTTGCTGGCCATTCTGAGCGTGCAATGGTGGTCACGTCTGCACCAGTGTCCAGCATTCCTGCTCAGTGTTATCTTTTCCCTTTTACAGAATAGACTGCACTCGATGGTAGGTTTATTTGGGCCTATAATCTCCGCCCACAGTATTGTGGGATTGAGGGGAAGCTGTTCCATGCAGTTCTCTGGGAGTAGAAAGGCTTGTGCAATCAGTGTTCCCTGTGTAAGAAAAAAGGGTATGTCCGTGCAGCACAGCTGGACAAAGATTTCTTGTCCCGGGTGCGCTGTTTGTACTTCCGGTAAAGCATACATTTGCTCTGGACCATGGAAAGTGTCACCTATAATAAGAATGTCCCAAGGGACATCTGGCGGCCCATATTTTCCTCTGGGAACACAGTAAAAACATTTGTTATTTAAATCAATGGACAGTGATGTTACCAGCTGGTGCCAGGTTCTCATCAGTATTGCTCCGTGTGTTGGATCCTCTTTATGTGACTTGGGATCTCCCGGGATGATGTGCCATGATAACCCCCATATTCTGAGTCCTGACACTCTGTGGTGAATTTCACAGTTAGGACGGGATGATACTGCTTTTGATTTGTTGTCTGCACATGGGGCCTGACTGCGCTCCACTGGAAGTTTCCTGACCGCTGCTGGTACCGCTGCTGCCTCTAGGGCTTTTGGTGGGTGGGGTGGGGGTCTTGGGTGGGTGACCTTTCCGGCCAGTCCTTTATAAAGTGTCCGATTTCCCCACAGTAGAAACAGTGGGCATTATCTTTGGAGGTTATCACTGCAAATGCACCAGAGACCCCTTCTGCGATGCCCTTAGCAACTGCTTGGGTAACTCTGTTTTCAGTTAACGAATAGCGTGTGCAGCTTTCCAACATCTGTTCTACGGTGGGTTCTGGGTCCAGGAGTAAAGCCCTTATGATAGCCCTACACTGTTCATTAGCATTCATCATGGCAAGTTTATTCAAGAGTTCTTTTTGTCCCTCTGAACTCTGTTTTTCTAGGGCACCCTTTATTCTATCAAGAAATGTAATAAAGCTCTCGTTCACCCTTGTTTAATATTAGAGAAATGCAGCATAGGAACAGAATCATCTGGGGTAAGGAGCAGTGATGTTTTTGCTGCAATAGCTATGTCCTGCAAAGCAGCTTTAGGTAAGGTTTTGGCTTGGTCTGAGGGTTTTTGGAGCTCACCTTCTCCAGCTAATTGCTCNGCGGATGTGCTCTGAATTCCCGGTTCGGAGCGGGGGCGGGGGGGGGTGGGTTGTCGGGACGGAGAGGGACCGAGGATGGGTGGTGGTTTCTCTGCCTTGGGGGAAGGGGGTTGGGCTGCTGGGGCAGGAGCATAGGGGGCGGGTAGGGGCAGCACGGGCACTGTGCTCCACGCCCCAGGGGGAACAGCCGGGGGTGGAGCGGGCCCCACACAGCCCACCTCGGGAGGGTGGAACAAATGAGGGGCATGGGGGGCAGCAGGTGCTGCACTCCCTGCCCCGGGGGGCAGGGTTGAGGCAGCGAGCAGGGGTGGAGCGAGCAGGGGTGGAGTGGAGGTGGGAACGGGCCCCTCACTCTCCTCCCCTGGGGGAGGGGAGGTGAAGGCAGTGAGTGGGGGAGCTTGAAAAACTGGTTTTTCTGGTCTTGGCTCTGAGGCAGAGGCAACCTCATTAGCAATTGAATAGGGAGGTATTTGTGGGAGATAAGAGGTAGGGGAGACAGAAGCGGAAGTTTTAAACTGAGGATTTGAGAGGGAAGAGTTTTTCTCTATTAACTTCATAATAATATGGAATAGAGGGATAAAATGGGAAACAGAAAAATCACCATTCGCCTGAAAAGCATAAATCTGTGTCCCTATACAATCCCAGAAAGAGGTGAGACAGACAGAGTCAGTGTTATAGTCAAGAAAATGCTTAATGATCCAGTTGACAAAGGATTTGAGAGTTTTTTTGGAAATATTTCCTTTACAAAATTCAAAGTTACTAACAGAAAGGTGTTTAGAACTTGGGAATGTGATAGAGAAATGACTTGCTTATCAACTATACAGGGAAATTAAGTTACTAATGTGGAGGCAGCAGTCACCATGAGAAAACAGAAATACGGGGTTAGCCTTTTTGCTGAGCCATGGTGACAATACAGAAATACAGGTTAGCCTTTTTGCTGAGCCATGGTGACAATACAGAAATACGGGGTTAACTTTCTAATGGACAATACAGGAATACTGGGTTAAGCTTTAGCTGTAACAATATGGGACCTTGATGTGTAAATATGGGAAACTGGATTCTTTTTCTGAGGTTTGTGAAACAGGCAATACAGTGCTGACGTGACAGTGGATGGTGTGAATAGAAGACGGACAGTATGAATTCGGAGCCTAACAAGAAAACTACTGGAGGGGGGGGCAGAGGCTACCCATGCCTGCGAACAACGCAGAGGCAGGAACCCCACCTAAGCTGGTGCAGAGAGATAACCGAGATGCGGAGCTGCATGGACTATAAAAAGGACTGGGAGTTCCACACAATTTCGTAGTCACTGGCGGGTCTTCTGATCCCCAGGCTACCCAGCGCTGTCTTTGCTCATTTATATCCTGCTCAATTAATAAAATTCGAATTGGAAAAATTGAGTCTTAGACACTCGTCTATTACATGTGTGTGTGCATGTTTTTAAATAGCCTATTAGATAATGGGCCAATTAAGATTTTTCATTATTTTCCTACAAAATGGAGAGAGATGCATAACATTACAAATAGAAAGCAAGACCATGGCTTTTTAGCTGGGTTTAGATTCATTTTTATGAGACAAATTCAGTCTCAAAAAGTTTCAGGGACCAGCCACATAACAGAGGAAAAGAAGTGCAGAGATTCAGGTCTCTGATTCACACTAAAAAAATTAAAAAAAAACCAAAAACAAACAAAAACCCTAGCAGGCAAAACTGAATTGGGGAACTGCAATCCCATTGCAGGGTTAAGGTGACTGTCCAGTTCCCCAGGGCTGCCCCAGCAATGGCCCTGAGCACATGGAGCCAATAATCCCAGCAGCAGCTTCTCGAGGTATAAGAATCTAAATGTTATGCAAAGACAGGAAAACCTGCAAAGTACATTCATTACTTGACTGGTACTTTTACTCAAAACAAGGAAAAAATCCTAACCAGCTGTGGAATTGTTTCCCTTGGGGTTTTCATTCGAACTTGTAACCCACTGTTCTCCCACTGGTATTTGGAGAAGGAAGAGTAATAGTGCATCCAAGAGGATGCACTTTCTATTCNATACCTGTTCTAGATCATGGGGATAAGGTCTGGGTCATATGTACTAGGTCATAGAAGCAGTAAGATTGTTAGAAATTATTATGTATACATATGCATCATAGACAATGATTGTTTTGGGGGGCTCGGGAATTCACACTTGGGTGAAAACAATAGATAAAATAGAACAATGTAAGCTTAATCATTAACATATAGTTATATAATGAAAAGGTATAAAATATGTTTGATTTCAAACCCCCGTTGGAGATCTGTGGGTCTGCGTACCCACATATAGGTCTCCCGGGAGCTCTCTAATAAAGCACCTGCATATAATCAAGCCATGCTGGATTATGTGTTTTCCTACCAAACGCTAACATTGCGGCCAAAATCTCGGTCACAAAAATAAAAATTATTTTTCTCTTTATTAAAAATTGGCTTGATTAATTATTGATTTGGCTAGATCACAACTCCATTTATAACAGCCTCTACTAGAACACAGGGGATAGCTTCAGAGGAGTGATGAACCAAGGCAGTACAGTCTCATGCTGTGTGGGACACTGCTCGCTCCAGGCACTCTCAGCTGAGTGTAGTCCAAATGGAGTTCAGGGCACCACTTGTTGTGGGGGCTGGTCGGGGGTCTGATTGAACGCCACAACCTTCCAGAGAGAGGTCCCGCAGGGGACAACTTTCTAGGAGTCTCAGGCTGTCTTCCAGCCACCAGGTAACCTCTGCAAAGCTCGGACAGCCCTTGGCTGCTAGCGATCAGCTATTTAGCAGTGATTTCAGCTCTTAGTGATTTCAGCCCTGCTTTGCGAGGCATCCCCAGGCTAATGCAGGGACAAAGAGACAGGAGCTTCATCTGGCAGTTCCGCAGGATGAGGCTTTATTCTAGGACCCTACGAAGTGGACCAGTGGCTGTAGTTATTCTCAGTTCTGAAGAAAGAACAGAGATCATTTTCCCAGACTTGGCCTGGTTAAATCAGAGGAAAGAATTATAAACTATACTATCACTATCTCTTCTTGCACCTGTTATCTACAAAAGTTGTTTCCCTCAGTTTGTTATTCATAGTTCACCGATAGTGTGTGGGGTGCTTTCTCTAAGACCGATCAGGTCTTAGCCTAGTGAGTCTGGATATAAAAGATATCTGGATTTCTGGATTTCTACTTTTTGGGCTCTCTTCTTTTAATTCTTACAATAAAGCTTGTTCTCTGGCCTTCTGAACCTTGGAGTCTCATTCTTGTTCCTGGCTCGACAACGACAAGTGACGGACAGGTCTGTCCCGAACAGGGCAGAAACTGGGGTTTTTATGGGGAAAAGCGGGGGTGGTACAAAGGGGCAAAACCCAATGGGATACAACAAGTCTGCATGATGCCCCAAAGCATGCTGGGTTTTCACCATGACCAAAGAGGATTTCTCAACCCAGGAGGATTTGAGCTGTTCTTATCTTAGCCCATTCAAGACACATCTCTCCAGGGGAGAGGTTTGGTGTGCCTGTCTGTCTCCACAGAGAACCTATCCTGCCACTAATGATATTAATGAGGACTGACAAATGCCTACATCATCGGTAACTGAATATACACCCTCTACTGTCCAAGTTTTATCTAGGATGTGTTTTCTCTTATGTTATGTGGCTTGTGGATTGTTGTTACAGGAGTGATACAGGGGACTGACGAAGGCAACATATTGACTCCATGATTCAGAAGGCATAAGAGGCATTTATTAATAGTAAATCACACTTCTTATAGAGAGCACAGTGAACCTAAGACCTGATTGGTCTTCAGGAAACTTCTCTTGCACTATTGGTGAAGCAGGAAACAACTCCTACTTGTAAATATCCCTCACAACACCAGATGCAGGGGATAAGATAATAACTGTTTTAATTATTTCTCTGAACTTTCCTAGGCTAAGCCTGGGAGAAGCTATGTCTTTCTGTTACCAGAGAGTGAGAATATCCACAGATTGTGTCAAAGAGAACTGTGACAGATACTGCTACATCACTGGAGAGAGGAAAATGTTTCTGATGTCTGTTGTTAAATACCCTGTGGCAACTGATAGGAATAGATGTTAGTTATCCAAACCTTAAAACTGGATGCTGCCATCTATGAAGTACTGTATACTCCCTGAGTTGGATCATTTTTGTTTTATTTCTTTATTTTAAAAATTTTCAGTTTTAAGTCCTCATGAGTCATCCAAGACTTGTTCTGAAACATAGTTACTTTATTTCAGGTCTTTACCAGGATTTTATGATTCTATTGTATCAATACCTGTCTTATTGATTAGTAAGCAGTATGTATGAACAAATATAAAAGGAGATAAAATGTTTGCATGAAAAACTTCGTGGTGTTTTGTGTTTTGACTAAACAATGTCAGATTTTTATGCAGTCACTTAAACAAGGATCTTTTTCAAAACAAAGAGTACCCATGATTATCGCAGTTTGATGCCAGAGCAGTGATTACAAGGACTCCGTCCCAGAAGGTTTTAGAAGACTTTATTATGAAGACTTCATGATTGCTTGTTTCATAGCTTGTTACAAAAGCTTTTTACAAAGGCTTAAGATTATTTCAGAAGGCATACAGCTATACAAGTCGAACACCTCTATAATACTAAATTGATTGGCCGGTATCCTAGACCAGCTCCCTCTTACCATTGGTTAAGAGAAAGAAAACTATCTATGTTTGTGAGAGCAGAACAGAAAAACACCACCTGTGGCCTTGAGCTGGACAGAGCTCAGAGATACATTAAAAAAATCTCTCTTTGAGCAAGTGAAGTTTTCCCTTGGGAAGAAAAAACCTTAGCAAGCTTGCAGCTAGGAAGGTCCAGAAACCCAGCAGGAAATTACCACACATGATTTTAATTATTCCGGAAAAAACACCTTACAGAGGTTGTTTGTGGGTTTTTTAACATACTAATTTGCTTTACCTTAGCAAAGTATATTACTGCAGATTCTGCTTAACAATGCTTAAAAGTTTTGTTTGATTTTTACTTAAGTCATCAATATGAAGGTCATTATGTTGCCAAAAAGATGATCATCGTGTCTGTCCACAGCATTGCCCTTTCTTCAACTGCATTAGCATGCAGCGAGCAGTCTATAAAAAGAATTACTGGACAATCATAGATACTAATTGAAACCATTGTTTCTTTTTTTAAACATCTTTGGAAAACATAACACAGAATATTTTGAAATCACTCAGTGACATAAAAGGTTCACATTTTTTTCCACCTCAGAAGATAGAGTACTTACTTGTTCAAATATATAGAAATAAAATCATAAATCTTCTACTAAAAATGTATTTTAAAATATTTAAAATACTATAGTAGTGTATAGATCTGTAGTAAAAAAAAAAAAAAACTCCAAGGAAGGGATGATATTTAAGGAAAAGGTCTGTGAGGTGCACTGCATTGATGTGGATGTTAGTGACATGGGTTGATAGCAGTGTAATAGAACTTCCCTGTGGTAATTTAATGCAATTACAAGACCGGGCCTGCTATGAAACAGAATCTTACAAAAAGTCTATGGTTTGAAATACAGTATTGCAACATCCTTTCAGGCTTTACTTGTACTCCAGGGTCTTTTATTCACTGCTCAAAATACAGCTTTCAGCTCTTACAATATGTAAATTACCACATTAGTAAAAGCTGTGCCTTTTTGGGCAATGAGAATTCTAATCAAAGCTGGATACTAGGTGACAGATTCTTCTCAACAGACGGGTTAATTACAGTACATTCAGATTCTTTACTACACCTACATGGAATGAAAATATTTTTTAACAAGTTATTTTGATTTTGTCCAATGTTATGTCCAAGAAACAAACACATAGGGATCCCATTTTTCTCTTTTTTACTCGTCAAAATATTTAGGGCTTGTTTTGGTTTTTTATTTGATTAAATGATATTTGATAGCAAATATATTAAGAAAACAGACAAAGGGCATTGTTCAAATCTCTAAAAGCATGAAAGAATCAGTGACAAAACCAAAGTGAATACTGAAGGGAAGGAGTTCCCATATTCATTACAACAATCGTTGTTTCAATAATCAAATATGCAGTGATTTGATTATTGCATCAGGACAGACGAGGGACTAATAATGATCACCTGGAAGTTTTGGCAGAGACAAGAAAATCCTGCAGCTGTGTTATCAGATAAAAGGTGAAAGAGAAATCCAATTTTTGCAAGACTGTAAATATTTTCCTCTTTCCACACCTTGTACACTTTGGTTAATACTAACAGTCTTTCATTTTCCTTATTTTCCCATTTCTCTAAAGATGTTTGTACAAAAAATATTTCATTTACCGTGTGAATGTTTCCATAGCAAGTAGGTAAATATTAGCATCTCTTCTAATTTTAAAAATAGGCAATATATCCTTGCAATGTACATTTTGTCAGGGAAAAGACTCAGAGCAGTTAAGCCTCAGTATATGGTTTGACTTCTAACTTGAGCTAGAAATCTACCTTAATGAAAATGAACAAAAGCAACAGCCCAAATTATTCCACTAAGTAAAACAAGTCACATCTTTGTAGCTCAGAAGCTGAAATAGTGACAAATCTATGACTTGACTTGGTAAATAATAACATATATCACATGCAAGCTTTCAGATGTGTTATTCCAAATGTTTTTCTGACTGCTTAACCCCTGTAAATACGATTACAGAACACAGAATCATTTAGGGAGGAAGGTACCTATTGAGATTTAGCCCAATCTCCCTGCTCAAAATGGGTCACCTAAAGCAGGTTGCCCAAGACACTGTCCCATTTGAGTTCTGAATATCTCCACAGATGGATATCCACCATGACCTACCATGTAGGCTGGTCAGCAGATCTTTTTGACAAATCCTCATCTAAAAAGTGAGACCCTTCATCTTCCAGTGTACTTTTCACTTCCCTAGGTGAAATTGCCATTTAAACAGAGAGGTTTGCTGCACGAGAAGAACATTCCAATATTTGTGGATTATCAAGTGTTTTTCAGATATTGACACTGATAGACCTGTGAAATACAAAATAGAACTGTGCTGTATAGATGTATTCTGTTATGTTCAATATTTTTATAATAAAGTAATTGGAATATTTACCTTTATTAATTAAGAATGAAATTATATTGTTTGAAAATACTGAGAAATAGTTTTATTTACTCTTCTTACGTCTTGTAAAGCTTCAAGAGATAATGGAAGGTTTGCAATGCACTGGTTTAGCTGTAGAACTGTTACATAAAGAGAAGGAAAAAAAGTCCCTTACAAACTTCAAATATGACCTAAATAAACCATCACATGTGGTGAAGTATGATTCTTTGTATGTTCATATTGCTCTTGGTGGTGACAGTTAACCAAGTTGGCAATAATATGTGTGCCTTTGCAATGAGGATATTTTTCTGCTAAGAACTAGACTGACATCTCTCTTGCCTTCTCCAAGAAGGGTGGTGTTTGAACATTCACTCAGTTAAAACCATGTCCTATTTTTTGATCTGCATCAAAACTCCACAGAACATCTATCAGAACTGTGGATTCTGACCAATTAAAAAAAAAATCAAGGTTTTAATTTTTTCAGAGCTGCTTACAAATTCATAATAAATTGATACATGCATGTAAACACAGTAAAAGCTACTTCACAATGTAATGGCATTTTACTTATATATTTGAGCAAACAGTCAAAGAAATCAATAAAAACATTGTGACTGTCCCTAGAACTTCAGTACATTTATTCAAAGTGATCAATTTATTTGTTGTGATCAAGAAAAGGTTGTCTGCTAAAAACCACATGCATTTTATGTGGCATTAAACGAAACAATTAGGTTTGGTCACTCAAATTTTCTACAGTTAAGCTGTTCCATTCATTCTTTAATGGGATAAAGTAAGCACATTTACTTAAAACCTTTAATCCCACCCTTGACATAGTTAAAACTAGTTAAAAATGCGACATAGGTTCTATTCTACATAATTATTAAAATTTAGTTTACATTTCCCTATTTATTCCTGACATAGAGTTATTCTAATCACCAAGTGCAGATTCTTTTGATGACTGCAATCTGCTCTGAATTTCAAGAGAATAGGTAATTGTTACTGTCAACAGAAAATAGTTTGTTATATTCATAGGGAAAACTATGTTTCTAGTCACAATTTGGTGAATCTGGATTCATACACTGAATTGCAGAGTTGCACCAATTTATACTTGTAATTAAAAAATCATTTTTACATCATATTTTTTTCTTAAAATTTTAATCACTCTTCAGGAAACGTATTGAATGATGACTTTTTGAGTCTAATTAGTCTAATTTTCTATGGTTTTAGTATTGAGTACACATAATTGTAGTTTTTCTCTTCATATATGGTCATGGTTTGCCCCATCAATTTTGGTCTGTAATTGCATATAATCATTATTGCCTCTTATGCATTTCACTGTACCTGGACATTAAGCTGGGATTGTTAATTGCACTGCTGACGCTGTGTAGCACAGAGATTTGCATGTTGTCTTTTATAAGAAATGCAATAACTCAACATTCATTTCAGTTGATTCATGTGACTCTAAACTTTTCTTAGAGTTTGTGGAAACCATATGGACTCCTACTTATATAAAGAGACAAACATGGTTTGCAAAAATTTGCTTAGCTGGCTGATCAGCTCTTTCAACTTTGCATCAATAAGAAGAAAAAAGCTTAAAACACAGTTACTATTTTCAGATCTCATACAATACTAATCCATGCTATCACAAAAAAAAAAAAAAAAAGGTGTCAGAATCCAGGGCACAGGGAGTGTTTTCTATGTGTTTTAGAAAGCCCTGATTCTCAGCAGGACACTGCTTTTAACCTCTGTCCCAGGGAAAAAATTACTTAGGCTTTGGGATGAGTTGGAGAATACAGGTGTGAACTAGGTAGTAGTAGCAGTAGTAGGAGTCTTTCACAGGGTGAAGAATTTAGGGTTTTAGGATTTTAGTATGAGAGTGAATAGGGACAAAACGGAGGATTTTGGGTGTTGTCTCATCCCTTTCTTGTTTTTCTTCTCCATTTTCCGTAGCATTGGTGGCAAGAAGTCATTGGTTAGAGAAAGCAGCAACATAGGTGCTACGTGTGTAGTTTAGTAGAAGTTATTGGTAGTAAAGTAAAAACGAGATACGTTAGAAAGTAATTGGGCTGATTAGCTTTAAGAAGACCTTGGTTTTGTGTAGCGAGGCCATTTTGTCCATTTTATGCCTTGTTTCTCATATGCCAAGTCTGGCATGCAGACGGCGTACTGAACTTAAGAGAAAAATAAACAACAACCTGAAGACCAAGAAACAGTGAGTCCTGCGTGTTTTTCATCCCTGGCAAAGAACTCACGAGAGGGAACCTCCTTCAAGGGCCCAGGGGGTAGGCTCCCAGCAGTGTGTGGGGTTCAACCACCAGAAAGAAAAGAACCCAATATCTGGTGCCCCAATGTGAGGAGCCTGTGTGAGGAGCAAAGAGGAAAAAAACGCACAATTGATGCTCCTGTGTGAAGACCCCAGGAACAGACAAGGAAGATCCAGTCAGCAGGCTCACTGAAAAGAAACAAAAGCAAGGCACAAAAAGCACACCAAGAAGAAACAAACTCCTCCAGAGGTGAAAATCTTGGAACCCAGGCTCGTTCACCTGCTGGCCAGAGCACGAGAGGGATATCTGAGGAAATCTGCAGCCATGAAGCTGTGGTAAGCAGGGAAAAACCCAGGGAAAAGGGATGGACAATTTAGACTCTAAGCTTAAAAAGCACTTAGCTCCGGTCTCTAAGATAAGCTGGAGACTTGTGTAGATGGGAAAAACTTTCTAATACCTCGGAGATGGCCAAAAATCCTAGATATCGGGCAGAGGGTGTTTGGAAATGTTTCAAGGACAGCAGACAGGCAGCCAGACCTGGCTGGCCCTCCCTGCAAAGCTGCAGGGGCTCAGGCACGCGGGGGAGATGCAGGGGGAGAGAGGAGCCTTGGGAAGAGGAGGGGGACTCAGGGAGAAGGCGGCACAGCCTGAAACGTCACCAAAGCTACTGCCCACCCCTCTCCCCGCCCTGGAGGATTTACCAAACACCAAAGCCTGCCCACAAGGCTGTGATAACACCCACAGCCCCCCCTCTGTGAGAGAGGTGTTCTCAGAGGCGTGCACAGGGCAAACATCCCCCTGCCCCACCCCACTTCACTGCAGAGTTCAAGCACCGGGATCTTGGGGGCGGAACTCGCTGTAGCCAAGAGCGATGTCATCGGCTCTCACCACCCCCGCCGCCTCAGCGTTTGCATTCCCGCTCAGCACCCCGCCCACCAAACATTAATTGCTTCAAAGTTGTCAAGTTGTAAATTCTACAAATGGCAGTAGCAGCCGCAGAAGACTCAGCACACCCACCCCCCCACCAAACAGAGTAATTAAGTAGGCGGCTGACCAGTTGTAAATTCCAAAGCCGAGATAACAGCTGTATTAAAAGAGCAGAAGAGAAAAAAAAAAAAAAAAAGGAAAAAGAAAAAAAAAAAAAAAAAAAAAAAAGGCAAAAGAAGAAAAAATGAAAAGTGGAAGAAAAATCCACAGTGTTACAGCAGCAGATGCTTAGAGTAGAGCACTGACATGCTGGAATGGGAAAATAAAAATGTAGGTTTTTTTCTGTTGAATTTCTGTATAAAAATAAGATGATAATATGGATTTTTATTGTAAACTTAAAAAAAATTGATTTTTGGGTTTTATTGATTATGTTTTTACATGGGTTGAATTGAGAGGTTCTTGAAGTAATTCAAGTGTTCTAACTATTGGAGTTAAATTTAAGGTGAATTTTACAATTTGAAGGTTTGGTTTTTACTTTTGAAAGGTTGTTTTTCCTTATGTTATTGCTGATTTATGTAGGGTTTTATTTTAGAATTGTTAAGGAACAATGTTGTGTTTAACGGTGTTTTACAGGTTATGGGTTTTTTCTTGAAATTTATTTTGTGGTAATGTAAGATTTAAGAAATGAATTGAAATAGATACATGAAAGGTTTGATAATGAAATTTGTAAGTTTTTGGTATAAGGTTTTGATGTAAGGTTTTGTTATAAGTCTTGATGTTTATAAAGTTTAATCAGAATTTTTTTCTTTAAGGTTGTATGGATTCTTGCAAGAATTTCATTTGTTATGGTTAACCATGATGTTTAGGTTTTAATTGATGAAGTTGTGTTTTTTCTCTTTTTATAGTGTTAAAAAGGGTTTGTTAAAAATGGTTTTCTCATGCATGAGTGACTTCACTAGGTTTCACATGACATGTCAGACTAGACATGGACTGGACTGGACTGGACTGGACATGACAGGACAAATTTGAATTTGACCACACTTGATTTCACATCTTTTAAGGTTTTGTTTTAAGTTTTTAAGGTTTTGTCATTTATCTTGTGATGTTCTATTAAGAAAAAATTTTATGGTGAGATTTCTTGAATTTTTGAGGTGAAAGCTTCTAATCTAGAGTTTTGAAACGTTGCAATCATGTTTATAAAATTTATATATCTCTTGATGAGTGAGAGGTTGAAGAAAGAGCTTTTGAAATTGGTGATCACAAGAGTTTGAGTATCTTGGAATATATAGAGGTTTTCTATTGGTGTTTGTTTTGCAATAATGTGTGATGTTCTCTTTCTAGATTTTGGGTATAGATTTGATGCTTTTAAGTGTTTTGCAGAGTTTCTATATATGTTTATGTTTTTCATATTTAGAGTATGGCTCTAATGAGTTTTGTTGTTATCACTTCTAAGATTTTTGATTACATCAAGGTTTAAGGATTGTCATCTAGGGTTTTGATTTTTTGTGTACTTACTAGTAATATAGTGGTTGTTTAAGTAATTTATATTTTTTGGATAATTTTCTAGAGTTAAGATTTAAGCTTGTAATTTTTGTATGTAGAGTTTGTAAGGATGATTAAAATCATTGAGAAAACACAGCACAGTTTGAAATCCTTTTGAGAGAAAAAAAAAAAAGGGGGAGACAGAGATACAGAGGGTGCACCTCAGATGTGGTTGAACAAAGCATTGTATGTTTTGAAGAAAAAAATTTTAAATAGCTCTTTTGCAGAAACTATTTCATCGATAATCAGGTATTTTTCAAGCAGTACTCAGGCAAAACTGAGGGAGAATCTGGCCAGAAACCAGAGGGAGAAAAAGAAAAAGAAAAAAGGTTTGTTTCAATTCCTGCCTTGGGGAGAAGGGTTTGTTTTTTTTTT
>VXAX01004172.1:0-12480 GCA_013399835.1 Leptocoma aspasia
ATACAGGCTTATTCTGTGCCATCTGTGGCGCAGCAAGAGCAGTCGGGCGTGTGTACGAGGCAGCACAGTGGGCAGGCAGCGTGCCCTGTTGAGGGGAGATGAACTCAAAACCCTCCAGCTCTGTCACTTCTGGCAAAGCCATGTTTTTCCGGAAGAAGAAGCAAGTCTCCTCCTCAGCATCCAGGATTTCACTGAGGGATGACACCACAGGGTCATGGTCCTTCACCAGCTCTGGGTAGTGACTCCCAGCCCTCTCAATCCGTAGGGAGCGGCGCACAGGTGTTACAAATTTCAGTTCTTGGGGTTCCAGGAGTTCCCTTCCTCTGTGGGGAGAACAAGAGCCTTGGGTCAACATAAACCCTGTGGAGGACCACTGGCATGGAAGGTGTGTGCTACCAGGAGCAGGAGGTTCAGCCTTACCTGGATGCAGATGTAACCTGCAGCTTGACTGAGGGGGGAAGGGAGGTCATGGGCCTCCCCACCAGGCCTGGAGTCGATGCTATGGGCTGCCTCTCATCTGGATAAGGTGTCCTAGGCTCCCGAGGAAGGGGTTCCTCTGCCTTTTCTCCTGGCAGGAGAGGAAAAGGGCCACACAGTTACAGAGGGCAGCCAGTGGCGAGGGATTACACCTTGGCACTCTGGACAGGGGCAGGGTGCCTGCCTGCAGATGCTTGCCAGGCCAGGACACTCCCTAGCCCAGGCAGTGTCCCATTTTTCAGATCAGGATTCCAGACTCCCACAACACTTGTCAGGAGGGACACGAGGTGCTGGGACAGACTGTAAACCGTGTTCCTTCCAGGCTGGCAACACGAGGGAGCCCCCACCTGCCCACACTCCAGTCAACCCCACAATGTTCAGGTTACCTTCCAGTTTTTGGCCTCCATCCTTCAAAATCTTGAGGACAGTTTCCCTGAGCTCTTCGACTGGCTGCAGGAAAAGCAGAACATGGGTCAGGGTAGGTCTGGCATGGGAATGGAGAGCAGGGTTACAGCTCAGTAGGAGGAAAGGCTTTTGCTGCACCCCAACCCCTTGTGCTGAGGACAGCAGGAAGAGGCTGCAGGATTCCCCTTTGCCCAGTGGGATCCATCAGCACACAGCACAGCTGGCCAGGTGCCCACCCTGCATGGCCACATCCTGCAGCATGGAATGGGACTGGTAGCTCTAAAGGACTTTTTCACCAGTGACTGATGCTGCTAAACTCATTCCAAACTCTGGCCCCTGGATCTTGAGGAAGCCCTCCAGAGCAGAGGCAGGGAACACAAGGAGCTGGCATGTCCCACTCACCTCAGCCCCAGCAATGACTGCTTCCCTGTACAGCTGCAACACGTCAAAGGGGCCGCTCCGGGCCAGCAGCTTTGCTTGGCAGATCCAGAATTTGGCAAATTTCTCTGCCTGGGGCACAAGGGACAGCACTGCTGAGAGCTCCTCAGCCTGGACACCCTGCAAGGAGAAGGGTAAGGGCCTGAAGAAAGGGGTCCATGGCATGGACGAGTGTGTGCACCAGGCAGCAGTCTGTGCCTGACTGCAGCTCCCAGCACTCTCCAGGAGGAGGACCTCAAAAGTCTGGGTTTGCAAGTCTCCTACATAACCATGGCAGATAAAAGCTGTCCTGCCTCTATCTTCCTGTTGGATAATTGAGTCTAGTATTCCAGAGGGGTGTCAAAGGATAGACTCCAGTGCTGGCATTAATTGGGGCCAGTAAACCCTGGAGCAGGGCTAGCAGCCAGTGTTCCCAGCAACTGCTGCCCACCAGGGCCACACCTCAAGCTGTGACACCCACCAGGGATCTACCTCGAGCTGGCTCAATCAGCCTGTGCTGCTGCTGCAGACTGCACTGCCAGCTTCCAGGACACACACACAAAGCCCATGCTGGCCTTGGCTGGGGTAGAATTAATTTCCTTCCCAGCGGCTGGTATGCGGCTGTGCTTGGGATTTGTGATAAACACAGTGATGATAAGAGGTATTTTGTCTATTGCTGAGCAGGATCTACACAGGACCAAGGTCTTTTCTACTTTATGTGCTGCCACTCCTGGAGGTGATAGAACACCTGCCTGCCCATGGGAAGCAGGGAGTCGATGTTTTGCTTTGCTTGTGTGTGCAGCTTTTGCTTTCCCATTTAAACTGTCTTTACCTCAACCCAGGAATTCTTTGTCTTTCACCCTTCTGATTCTCTCCCCAGTCCTGCTGGTGGAGGACTGCATGAGCAGCTGCATGGGGCTTGGCTGCTGGCTGGGGTTAAACCACAACAGTCTATTTTGACAGGGTACCTCTCCATTCTCCCAGCCAGCACAGCTCACTGCATGCCTTTGGCCTACCCATAACTTTATGAGGACTTTTATTTTCCTATGTTTCCCCTCTGGCAACTGAACACTTGTTCCAAACCCCTCTTAGCTACTGGAGGGACATGGCCCTCATCCCCTGGCACGCTTCAGGAGAGGAGAAGCTCACTCAAGCAGCTCCTTTCCCATTCCCACCTCCTCAACGAGCTTCAGGCACTCAGTAAATATGTTGTTGATCTTCGCTTGGCAGCGCTGCTCTGGATTCTCCTGCTCCTCCTTTGCTCTGACCTTTCTGCAGGGTGGCATCACTGCCTGCTTCTGAAGCAGCATCATCGGCGGCCGCTTGTATTTCCTGCCTTTGGATGCCACCCACTCCTCCAGCTGTTTCCTGTCCAAGAACCAAGAGATCACAGTTACCACCCCAGCACACAGTAGCTTGGCAAGAGCTGGCTGTTCTTCCTTGGAATCTTCCTTTAGCCAACCTCAGCTGCTTAAAAAGAATCAGTATATCTATCTCAGAAACACACCTGAGCTCTAGTCTGGGAAAGGAAAACACTCTCAGGTGTAAGAGGCTAAAGCAGGAGAGTGGCCACATGTTGCAGGCACAGTTTGTGGTAATTGGGAGTGGGGCTGTGGCCAAGCCTCCTCTCTAATGGGCTACAGGGATGCCTCAGCTTTTAGCTTTACTATTTTTCAGATTCTGTGCTGCTTTAGTGTGTGGGTCTGAGCTTCATATTATGGGATGGTGAGCTCTCTGCACAGAGCAGGGAGACAAAACAATTCCTTCTCCAGCTGGGAACCAAGGACAAATGATCCAAATCTCAGCCCAAGAGCACAAACAACAGTGGACAGAAGAGAGAAAAACAAGAAGGATGGGACTTCATGGGCTAAAGCTGGAATTGGACAATTAGCTCCATTATGCTAATGGACCAAAACTGATAAAAGTGTGAGACCCCGTGACCAGTCATCCATTTTTGTGGCCATTTTGGGTTCATCTGGGGTGTAGCCCTGGTTGGGCTCTTGTGCTGCCCAAGGTGGATCCACTGAGCCCTCCTAATAAATACCTGCTTTATTCTTTAGCTCAGTCTAGTCTCTGTTCTAGGTCAGCCTTCACAAGGCATCCAGAGCTGTGTAAGACNAAGTCCAGGAGGCACTACCTTCACATCCTTCCTGCCCATTGCCTCTTGAACCATGGGCCTTGGCCCTGGCAAAGTGACACCTGGGTTCAGCCTGGATTTCAGGTTGGTGGTCTCCTGGGGCTTGCCCAAGGTGGGAGGCTTGGTGGGAAATCTCACAGCAGGAGGTTGGCTGGGGTGCTTAAGACTTTCCCCTGGAGCTGTGCCAGGTTGCCTCCCAATAGTAGTTTTCCCCTGGTTTGTCCCTGGGTTTTTCTGTAGCAAGCTAGCAGAAACAGGAAGGAACCAAGAGGGCTGCGGTGGCTGAGTTCTGATACTTGTATTTTGAGAGATGCTCTTTGATTCTGGCAGGGTTTTCCTGAATTTATCCAGAACTGGCTCTTCCTTAGCCTGGCGGTTACTAATTCTGTCTTTTGGACCCAGAACAGGCCTTGATGTTACAGCTGAGCTTTGGCTGTGGGCCAAGACTCTCTTCTTCCCCAGACCGTTTGCATCATGTTGGAAAGTTTTGACGAGCTCAGAGGATGTGGAGGTTCGTGGGCTGAGGTTTTCCTTGTGGCAGACCAGTCTGTCCTGCAGCCCCTCATCTTGAGAGTGAGGTGCTCCAGGAGGAGGGTGGTCACTTCCCACCTGAGGTGCTGCTGCAGTGACAGTCTCCCGTGCAGAGTTCTTGCTCCTGTCTGGATTTAGGTGACCTGAGCTTGCAGGTGGGAGCCTGCCTCTAGTCTGCACAGCAGCAGGAAATGTCACCTTGTTCCCTGGCTGCACTGGACGCACCCCTCCTGCTCTCTGGGAGGTATTTGGAGGCTTCTTCAGAGCAGTGTGGCCAGCGTGCTGCGTGGATTTGGCTCCAAGCTTGCCATCCCCTTGAGCACCCTCCATCACATTCCCAAGAACGTCCTTCTTGTTCCTGTCAACCTGGAAAGACAAAGAAGCCCTCAGCTCCAAGATGTCAACAGAGCCTGGCCTGATATCCCCTCTCCCCAAGGCTCAACCCTTTGCCTGTTGAGAAGATACAAAAGCACAAACATGAGTTCCTGACTGATTTTGAGGGGAATTTTTCAGATATATACCTTGTACAAACTCACTTTGACAATGAACTTTGTCATGCTTTCACTTTAATATTAACCCTGCTTTTGCTGATACCTTTGCCAGTGATTCTTTAAGCAACCACAAAACACTTATTCACAACAGGGGACCCCATTCTGCCCAGACTCACTTAAAGCATGAAAGACTCCAAAGTTTCCTACTTACATGCTTGAGTTTAGAAACTGGTTCTAACGGTGGATTCAGATGATTAGTCCAGTCCTTGAAAAAGGGTCTGTAAAAGTCCAACAAGTTTTTAGGTTACTTAACAAATTATCAGGTTATTTATCAACTATGAGAAAAGCAGAAAGAGTTAAATATCTAAACTGCTGATTGTCTCACACAGAAGAGCTTAGGAATAGCTTTCAGAAATCAAAAACCTGTCAGGAAATGCTACCACATACTATTAATTCTTTTTCTTTTGCGTGGCAACAAAAAGGCAACACAAGCCGTTAACATCCAAGGTTGTCACAAAACTTAGATGAACAACAAAACTAACCAAAATGATTCCTGCAGGCAGCGAGGCCCTGGCAGGAGCTGATTCTTTGTGCACAGGCCAGAAAAGATAAACACAGGCCAGTGGGGAGAGCCAGCTACAGCTCAGACCTTTACATATCATCTCATCCAAGCCCAACATCCTCCTAACTTACTTTGCATTTGGGCATTTCAGCCTTTCCTCGTCTGCTTGGCAGTTCTGCCGCTGGCTCCTCCGTTGTGCTGCAGAGAGATGACAGGGAATGCAGTGCACACAGCACGGTCTCAGTACTCAAAGAACGAGTACTCCTGACAATCGATTTCTGTTACTCTCAAACACTACATTGCACGCCTCTCCACCTCCCTGCCTGGGGAGCCTGGCGATGCTGTTCCCAAAAACTCCCATGCACATGATATTGGCCAGAGGCTCATTGGCACTTAAGCTTCCTGACCCTCCGGCTGCCACTCAACACCTCAACTGTGCACGGCTCAGGCTGCGGAAGGAAAGGCTTCCACCGAGCCCCAAGAGCAGCACGGCCCCCAACACACCCGCAATCCTCCCACACTGCCTTCTCCCAAACCGCGACCCCGGGCCCGTTCTGTGGGCACCTCCCGCGGGTTCACACACCGTCACCCACACCGGCCCCCCTCAGCCTCCCTGCCAAGGCCCCAGCAGCCCCCAGGCCGCCCCTGGCACGCTCCCCACAGGCCCAGGCCTCCAGCCCAGCACCCCCACACAACTCGCTGCCGCCCCACAAGGTACCCGCCCCACAGGGTCCGCAGAGCCCCACAGCTCCGTTCTCTTCCGCCCCCACAGTCCCCTGTACCGCAGCCCCGGTACCGGGACCCCTCAGAGCCGGCCCCGCGGCTCCCGGCCCCTCAGTACCGGGACCCCTCAGTACCGGGACCCCTCAGACGCGGCCCCGCGGCTCCCGGCCCCTCAGTACCGGGACCCCTCAGACGCGGCCCCGCGGCTCCCGGCCCCTCAGTACCGGACCCCCTCAGTACCGGGACCCCTCAGTACCGGGACCCCTCAGACGCGGCCCCGCGGCTCCCGGCCCCTCAGTACCGGGACCCCTCAGACGCGGCCCCGCGGCTCCCGGCCCCTCAGTACCGGGACCCCTCAGTACCGGGACCCCTCAGACGCGGCCCCGCGGNTGTCTCAGGTCCCCCAGGACTCAAGTGGGGAGGAGGAAAATTATGGAGAAGCCTGAGCACACCCCAGCTGCTGCCATGCCAGTTGCCAGACCCACAGGAGGGCATTCCGTGGCCCTGGACCACTTGCACTGCCAGACCGAAGCCACTCATGGACAGCTACCACCTCTGGTGGCCACAGGATGCCTGGTGGCCCTGACTCATGGCCCCTGTCACACCTGTCCCTGCGCAGTTGGGACCTTCTCCTGGCTGTGCCCAGAGCTACTGGCTGCCGTAGGTGTTACGTGTATAGATTCGTAAGAGTTATTGGTAGAAAAGTAGAAACAAAGTACGTTTTAGAAGATAATTGGCCCAATTAGCTTTAAAGACCTTGAAGCTGTGGGTCTAGGCTCCATTTTGTGCCTTGCTTTCTGTTGTGCTAGGACTAGTGCACTAGACTTCTGATAACAGAAGAATGTAAACAAAGACCGAAGACAGAGAAACCAAGAGTCCAGTGCGTTTTTTCATCCCTGGCACAGAACCCACAAGGGGAACCCCCTCCGAGGGCCCCCACTTTTGTCAGCTCCACCAGAAACCCGACAAGATCCTGGTACCCAGTTTCCAGTGCTAGGCTGAAAAACGAAGATCCAGCCAGAGCTTCCCTGACGAGAACCAGAAGCAAGCCAAGAAGAAATCCTCTGGAGGTGATGATGTCAGAGCGAGTCCTGTGAGCTGCTGGCCTGACCACGAGAGCGAAACCCGAGAGAACTACAGCCACAAGGCTGGGTAAGCTAAGCCCCAGGAAAATGGGGAGGAATGTCTCCAATACGAGGCAGATATTGTTACTAGTTTAGAATTTACGATTAAAAGACACCTAGCTCAGGTTTCTAGAAAAGAGCTGGAGAATGTATTATGCTTCATAAAAGAGGAATTTCCAAATATTACAGTAAAAAACTTATTTGATCCTTTTTTATGGGAAGAGATAAATACAAAGCTATATGATTCAGCAACACAGAGGGATGAAAAAGCAATGAAGTTGCTCCCAATCTCGAGAACTATTTTTGAAGTAATGCAAAAAGAGAAAAATTACAGGTAGAGGGTGTTTGCCAACACTGCAAGGGCAGGCTGCAGAGCAGGGGCCGGCAGCCCTCCCCTCGAGGCTGCGGAGACCTTGCAGAGTCACACGGCTCAAGGGGGGGGTGCCCCTGTCCCACAGGAGGGGGTGTCCCGGATTGTCCCGGGAGGGGCCGGGGGAGACGGGCGGGCGCTCGGGAGGCGCGCGGCCACGGTCGGGGCGGAACCTCGGAGCTGTTCCGAGACGAAAATGACTAATCCGTCCGTCAGACGATACAGACACGGCATTCTCAGCACTCCTCAGCATTGCGCAGTGTCACACGGCTGCGGGAGGGGCCGGAACTCGGCGGGGACGTGGCGGGGCTGGGCGGCGCGGCCGCAGCCGCCATCGCAGCTATCCCCGTCTCCTTCCCCGCCTGGGGGACGTCCCGGGCAGCTAAGCCTGCCTCCGGAGCTCCGGTGACAACCCCCACACCGCGCCCCGCTCCACCCCCGGCGGCTCCGGGGCGGTGACGTCACCCCGGTGCGGCCCAATGCGGCGGCCCCACCCCCGGCCCCGCCCCAAGAAACCGCGCATGCGCCGTGGCGCCCGCTGTCTCCGTTCACCCGGTGCAAGCGCCGGTAACGGAGCCGGGGCCACAGCGCTGCACCCGCAGAGCCTGTGAGGCCCTGTCGAGTCCAGACGCAATAAAGACGACCCCAAAAACAAGGAAGTGAGCACGCAGACGTGAACCAGTGTCAAGGCCTGGTTGGGCTCTTGTGCTGCCCAAGGTGGATCCACTGAGCCCTCCTAATAAATACCTGCTTTATTCTTTAGCTCAGTCTAGTCTCTGTTCTAGGTCAGCCTTCACAAGGCATCCAGAGCTGTGTAAGACAGGTGACTGGTATTGCAGGCAATGAGACATGGAGTGCCGAGGTGCACTGACCAGTCACAAAAGGGTAGAGGGGACACACAGAGAGGGGGAATGCACGTGAGATCAAGAGTGTCAAAGGTTGCACTGGAAAAACAATAAGGAGTAGATGCCTGAAGCCTTCTTTAGTGTTAGTTGCAGCTCCAGCGTGTTTCTGATAGCCACACACTCTCCTTCCACTCACTGAATCAGTGGGAGAGGAGCCCAGGGTGCCCCCCAACACCATCCCCAACGCCTTCTTTGTCAGGGCACCAGCCTCCCAACAAGCTTCTGCTGATAAAAGGTTCTGGGCTCTGTTTCCAGCAGGGTGGCGCTGGCTGAGGCAGAGCTGCCACTCACCTGCGATCTGCACCTGAAGGGGTCCTTGGAACACGCCTGGGCTCCATGCCACTCGCCTTCAGCAGCTCCAGTCTAAGCTGATCTTTCCTACGTCTCACATCACCCTCAGCTATGTGAGTTTTGGTGTTCTGTATGCTGTGAGAATGGTTTCGGTGACCTCCCCCTTGGGATGCTGCTGTAAGTCCAGGAGGCACTACCTTCACATCCTTCCTGCCCATTGCCTCTTGAACCATGGGCCTTGGCCCTGGCAAAGTGACACCTGGGTTCAGCCTGGATTTCAGGTTGGTGGTCTCCTGGGGCTTGCCCAAGGTGGGAGGCTTGGTGGGAAATCTCACAGCAGGAGGTTGGCTGGGGTGCTTAAGACTTTCCCCTGGAGCTGTGCCAGGTTGCCTCCCAATAGTAGTTTTCCCCTGGTTTGTCCCTGGGTTTTTCTGTAGCAAGCTAGCAGAAACAGGAAGGAACCAAGAGGGCTGCGGTGGCTGAGTTCTGATACTTGTATTTTGAGAGATGCTCTTTGATTCTGGCAGGGTTTTCCTGAATTTATCCAGAACTGGCTCTTCCTTAGCCTGGCGGTTACTAATTCTGTCTTTTGGACCCAGAACAGGCCTTGATGTTACAGCTGAGCTTTGGCTGTGGGCCAAGACTCTCTTCTTCCCCAGACCGTTTGCATCATGTTGGAAAGTTTTGACGAGCTCAGAGGANCTGCCTGCAACCGCCGCGCCGCGCTCATTGGCCACCGCCTTCTTCAAACCGACCAATAGAGAGAGCCCAACGCCGGCCTGGGCTCCGCTATTGGCTGAGGGGGCAGGGGGCGGTGACAATGCGTCCCCTCCGGCGGTCGCAGCCGCCGGGGCGCGGCGAGTGCCCGCAATGACACGCTTGCCAGGCCTTGACAAGTGCCACACTGAGCCAGGCCACACCGTGCCACGGCACGCCGTGCGATGCGATGCGATGCGATGCGATGCCATGCCATGCCATGCCAATGGGACCCATGCCCATGGGTCAGGGTGGTCCCTGGGGTGTGGGTTGGCCCCCCACTCCCTGGATTTTCACCCAAAAAGCAGCCAAAGCAAAAGGATTTTCCCATCCATAACCCCATCCCCCATGAGCAATGAGCTGAGCAATGCTGTCTTAGAAAACGTTTTATTTCCACCTCCATCCACATCCAAGTTAAAAGCAAAAATAAATAAGGGGGCACAATAAATAAGTACCAAAGCAACGGGCAGACACAATAAATAAATAAATACAGACTGGGGTGGCTCGAGCCCATGGGGCCCAGAGCTGCTATTTCACATGAAATAGATGGGGAGGGGGGTCGTGTCCAGGGGGGTTGTACTTAGTACATACAGCCTGAAAACCGGTGACTGCCGGTTGGGTTGACGCAGGCTCCTCAGCGCCCACTCAGCTCGTAGGTAGCAATGTTCACTTGGTCTGGGGTGTTGGTGATGCCGACAGGCTGGCGGGGCTGCAGGGAGGTGCAGATGAACCAGCCGGGGAAGGCGGCTGACTCGAAGCGGGTGGTGCCCTCAGCTGGGCTGTCCAGGCGGTAGAAGATGAAGCGGGTCAGCTCCACGCTCTCAATATCCCTCCTGATGTCAGCTTCCTACAGCCAGCGGGGTGAAACCGAGGTCAGGGTGGAATGGAGCCCCCAGCCCCACAGAGGACAGACTGGTGGGACCCCCTGCTCACCTCCAGCTGCAGCACAGGCTGGGTGCCACTCATCACACATGACATGTAGAGCTGGTAGCCCTTGATACCCAAGGCCACCGGCACCCTTCCAGACCCTGGACCGCCCTGCGATGACCGGGTCCGGTACAGAGCAATGTTGAGCTTCACTGCAGAGAGAAGGGACAGGTAAATGGATGGTCCTGGGGCTGTGGGGTGGCTCCTGGGTGGTCCTGGGTTTGAGGACAGGGACACTGGGATGGGAGCATATGCTCTCACCTTTCTGTCCAGCAGAGGGTCCCTGCAGGTGCAGGGCCACCAGCTGGGTGGGTGACTCCAGTACGAAGCACTTGTGGTCAATGTCCAGGATGTCGAAGGACTGGGAGCGAGTGTAGCGGAAAACAGGTGCCCTGGTATAACTGCCCTGGATGCACTGGAAGGAGACGGGCTCTGTGGGGAGCGAGACAGTCAGGAGGATGCTGCTCCCAGGTCCAAGAACATCCCCCAAGAATATCCTCTGGCTGGGGTGCCACCCCTGACATCACCCTCATACCAAAAATATCATCCAAGAAGCTGCCAAGGTCACTGTCAGCAAAGTCCTTGCGCGATGGCTGCTTTAGGAGCTTGGTCACAGCAACCACCAGGACGGCAGCCTGGCGAAAGGTCCTGGAGAGGTGTCCTTTTGTCACTGTCACCTGGATGCCCACCCCAGGCGATGTCCCCTCCAAGTCCAGTCGGGGCTTCTGGGGAAGAAAGGGGATGCAGGTTGAGAGCCTGGCTTCCATATGACACGGACCCCACCACTCCCACCGCCCCAGCATTACCTTCTGCAGGCACAGGCAGCTGGGGCCATACAATGTCTCCTCGTTCAGGCTGAAAGGCAAAGGGAGATGGTGAAGCCAGGGTCAGGAATGCAGCATCACATCCCCAAAGTCCTGTCCAGCATGTCTGTTCTTACCTGCTGCTCTCCAGTGTGTCCAAATCAGGGACGAATGCCATCACCGCCACTGACTGCAGAGTCCTCAGCAGAGACTTCACAGCACCTGCAAACTTCTGAGGCACTTGGCTGCCTGTCCTGCCTGTCCTGCCTGCAGTGCTGCTTGGGTGCTCTCTGAGCCCGGTGTCAGTGTGGCTGGTTTTCAAGAGCCTCTAGAAGGAAGCACCGTCAGAGTGGGATTTCCAGGTTTTGCAACGTCCGGTTTTTCCCAATTGCTCTGTTGAGACTGGAGGGCTGGGCGGGTTGGTTGCCCCCAAGCAGTGCAGTGGGGAGGCAAAGCACGGAGCAGAGCAGGGGATACTCCAGGACCAGATATGGGGAAGAGCAGGGGATGATCCAGAGCTGGGTTGTGGGGCAGAGCAGGATGCTCCAGGGCCAGTGTGTGGAGGAGAAAGCAGAGGGGATGTTTGGGGTTGACGTGTGGGGCCTGTGACCAAGTGCCAGCTTGCCATTCAGTTGACCCAGCAGGGAGTTGGACTCACTTAGCACCAGCTGCCACCCCAGTCCCATATCCCAGCCCCAGCCCAGCTGTGATGACACCCACCCTTGTCAGGGCTGGGGACTGTGGCTGTCCCGGAAGTGGCCGGTGGTGCAAGTGCTGCCACTCCACCATTTCCCCACGGCTTCCTCCTGCACTGCCCAGACCCCTGGTGCCATGGCCAGCTGTGCCTTCTCTGTCACCCCTCTTGTCCTCACTGCCCCAACACCAGTGGGTACAGAACCCTGCTGTCTGCTCAGTTTCTTGTGCCTGCTCATGTCACACTGGGGACATGGTCTTCAGAGACATGGCCTTTAGAGACACTCCTCATCTTCATGTCCATCTGGCGTGCTGCAGATTGCACCATGCTGGGAGGCCCAGGGGATGTGCGTGGCCGGGCTTGCGTGGACTCGGGCTGTTGGGGTGTTTTCCTGGCACCCGTTTCACTTCCTGAAAGCGCCATCCAGCCCTGCACAGCTGCTGTGGCCGCGACTGGCACCACCGTGACTCACTGCCAGGAAATTGCCAAAAAAGCAGAGCTCCCAAAACACCTCCTGCATCCTGCTGGGCATCCGCCAGCTGTCACACATGGTGGGATATCCCCAAAAGCCTGAGGTGCCCCAGGGCAAGGGGTTCTCCACGACACAGTGGAGGTCCCTAGGCCATGGCAGAGGTCGCGGTTGGGGTCCTGAAGCCATGGTGAGAGTCACCAAGCCATGATGAGGGCTGTGAGCCATGAACCACGGTGGGTGTCCCCGGGCCGTACCAAGGCTGTCCAGGCCGTGGTGAGAGTTCTCCGGCCGTGGCGGGGGTCCCCAGACAGTGCAGCGGACCGCATCCCCGCCCGTGCCGTGCCGTGCCGTGCCGTGCCGTGCCGTGCCGTGCCGGGCCGTGCCGTGCCGTGCCG
>VXAX01004172.1:12540-26385 GCA_013399835.1 Leptocoma aspasia
ACGGCAGACAACGCAGCCGCACGGGGCCGGGACAGAAGGGCGTGGCGAAAGGGGCGTGGCGACGCGACGTGATGACGCAGCGGACGGGCGGGGCGGGGCGGGACCGGTGGTCGGGGCCGCTGTCAGAGCCGGGGCCACGAGCGGGGCGTACGGACGCGCCGGTGGGTTCTGCGGCAGGGCCGGACGGTGGGGCCGGACCCAGCCGGGCGGGAGGGCCTGGGGCGGGGGTCAGGGCCAGCGCGGNCCCCTTCCCGCTCGCCCCGGGCCCTCCGCGAGGCCGTTCCGCTCCGTTCGCCCGCTCGGGGAATGCCGTCCGAGCCCGCGGCGCCTCGCCGACATCTCTGGCGGGCTCTGGTGGGCCGGGGTCGGCCGTGTAGCCGCCACAGAGGGTCTGCCCCGGCCCCCGCCCGCCCTGAGGCCCTCCCTGCCGCGGGCCCGGTGTTGGATCAGCTGTGGCTGCAGCCGGTGGCTCTGGCCCCGCCGCTTCCTGGAAGGTGGAATTTGTGCTGTTTTTAACCCAGAAAGTATTCTTAGGTCGCAAGTCGTTACCAAGTAGCTGCCGTCTAGGCTGGCGTCCCCAGCCCGGCTGCGGGTGGGTCACATTTAGCGCTTTAATCTGCTTATTGGCGCGCTCTGGGCTGGCATCTGTTGTGGGCATTCCTGAGGTTTGACCTTTTGGTGAGGTTTGGGCTGTGACTGGCTGCCCCTCTGCACTGTCCTTAGTCTTCACTCCCAGTGTGACCTTTGCGGTCCTGTGTGACCCTGATAGCCCTTATCTCACACTTGGTTTCCTTGCTTCTGGTTCTCTATTTTGATCCAACTTGCAATCATCCCAGCTCCAAGCTTGCCTGTCTCTGTCCAGGCTCCTAGCTAACCCTTCCTGCAAGAGATCCTCAGAGAGCAGCTACTTCTGCTCACTTTGGGTCAAACTCTGGCATTAACTTCACTGTTTTCCAGAGAGGTCACTGGATGCTGCTGAGTGACAGCACCAAAACTGGACATGAAACTGGAGATGGTGATGCTGCTTCTGTTCCAAAGCTTTTTCCCTGCCATATGCGTGCCTGTGCTCTGGCACCAGATTCAGTTGGCTCTCTGAAATATCACGGAATCATGGAATGCTTTGAGTGGGAAAGGATCTTAAAGATCATCCAGTTCCACCCCCCTACCACAGGCAGGGACACCTTCCACTAGCCCAGCTTGCTCCAAACCCCATCCACCCTGGCCTTGGGCACTTCCAGGGATCCAGAGGCAGGTACAGCTTCTCTGGGAACCCTGTGCCAGGGCTCACCACCCTCGCAGGAAATAATTTCCTCCCAGTATCCCATCTAATCCTGCCCTCTGGCAGTGGGAAGCCATTCCCCCTTGTCCTGTCATTCCAGGCCCTTGTCTAAAGTTCCTCCTCAGCTCTTGGAGTCCCTTTAGGGACTGTGGGGATCTCTAAGATCTCCCTGGAGCCTTCTTTTCTCTAGGCTGAACATCCCTGGCTTTGTTAGCCTTTCAGAAAAATAACAGTCTGTGTTTTGCTGTGTAGATCTGATGAGGGTGAACTGGGAGAATCCCCAGTACTGTGGCCCCTGTGGTCCTGCGCCTGCACCACTTTCCTTGGGCTTTCCTTTCCTTTCCTGCCATGTGTGATTGCGGGCAGGGTGGAAATGACAAGTGGTTCCCTTTTTCCTAGGGTGAATCTGTCAAACACTTTGTCTGAATTCAGGTGGCTCTGGGTCTTCCTCAGGCTCTTTGAACCAAAACTTTATGGTTTGCAGCGGGAGGTGTAACCCCTGTCATGGCCAGCAGCCAGAACTACAGAATCACAGAATAACCTCAATTGGAAGGGACTCACAAGGATCATCAAGTCCAGCTCCTGGCCCTGTACAGGACTGTCCCCAAGAGTCACATTCTGTGCCTGAGAGCACAGTCCAAATGCTGCTTGAACTCTCAGGCTTCCTGTTTTCACCACTTCCCTGGGGGCTCTGTTCCAGTGCCCAAACACCCTCTGGGTGAAGACCCTTTTTCTAATTTCTAACCTAAGCCTCCCCTGATGCAACCCTTGCATCCTGTTATTGGTCACTACAGGGGAGAGATCTTGTCTCCTATTCACTCTCATATAAAAATCCTAAAACCCCAAATTTTTCACCCTGTGATAGACTCCTACTGCTACATACTACTACCTAGTTCACACCTGTATTCTCTAACTCCCAAAGCCTTAGTAATTTTTTCCCTGGGACAGAGGTTAAAAGCAGTGTCCTGCTGAGAATCAGGGCTTCCTAAAACTGGTATAGAAACATTCCCTGTGCCCTGGATTCCAACAAGTGTCTGAACTAGATTCAGCAAGACAAACCTGGAAGGCTGGCTAGCAAAACGCTGGCCAGGAAGGTGTGTTGTTTTTCCTAGTCCCTTGTGAAATTTAATTTTAACCTGGTGAGCACGTGGTAATTGCTTTGACATTGGGCTGCTGCTCGTTAAACTGGTCTGGGATATGGAAACGGAACAGCTGGGTCACCTCTAGCCTCGGGTCCTGCCTTTTGCAGGAGGAGCTGGGTGGAAAGGGCAGCTCCAGGAAGAGTTGCTCCAAGTGCTTGCACTTCCTTCAGGGTGATCTCCAGTGCTTTCCTTGGGCTGTGGTGGTTGGTTGGATGTGTGCAAAAGCTCTGGCTAGCCCCAGGGCTCCCAGTACACGTCCTGCTGAAAGCTGCAAGGTGGGACCTCTCAAAGGTCCCACACTGGCTCCAGGTTACTTTTCTGGGTTCTCTGAGCAGGGGAGAGCCCCTCTCTGGGTCTTTCGTCTGCACTGATATTCATGGGTCTGGGCTTTTGAGGAGAAGCAGTCTTTCCTGGAGCCCACGTCTCAAGTGCTTTGCACTACTATACCCCTGCTTTGCAAGTGATTTTCCCTGTAGACAGTTTCTTCCCAGTTTTGTCCTGGTGCACGTCACAACAAACCAAGGCCAAGCAGAGTGGTCAGAGAAATGGAAGCCCAGAGCTACGAGGGAGAGTGGTGGAAGAAGCTGAGATCAAGAGATGTGGGTGGCTTTGGTGTGCAGTGGCTCATCTGAGGCCAGTGTTGGGTACCCACCATGCAAATTCCCTTTGCACTGTTGTGGCAGGGGAGATGATGCTGCCGTGCTGCCAGGGATTGGAGAGGCAGACCTGGCCATGCCAGGTGTACTGAGTGAAAACTGCATTTCCCAGCCATCAGGGACCTGGCTGTGGGACAGGGTGGATGGATTAATCTAAATTAAAAACTGATCCTAAGCTCAGTTCTCTGTGCTCGGGGAGGGGGTGGTCTCTGTTCAGTGCTCTGCTGCAGTAATTTGTAACCCAGTTTTCTCTCTCCCTCAACAGGAACTTGTGTGAGGCAGCAGGACAAAAATGCTTAACTTAAGGACTTGTGCAGCAAAACTGAGGCCGTTGACGGCCTCACAGACTGTAAAGACAATTTCCCAGCACAGACTGGCAGCACCCAGGACGTTCCAACAGCTCAGGTGCTACAGTGCACCAGTGGCTGCCGAGCCATTTCTGAGTGGGACTAGTTCAAACTATGTGGAGGAAATGTATTATGCTTGGCTGGAAAATCCCAAAAGTGTACATAAGGTAAGGATCAACCTTGCCAGGACGTCACCTTCACTTCTCTGTGTATCTAAGCAGTGGGTGCAGGTAAGTGTCACCTCTGGAGGAGGAGTGGATTCATCTGTAGGGTCTGGATGCTTGTGGATGGTCCTTCTGCCTCACCTTGCCCAAAAGGAGCAGCTGTGATTCCTTGAGCAAGAACCAAGAGGAGCTTCTTCTGTTCAAGAGGAAACGCCGTGGGCCTGGGACACGGGCAGCATCCTGGATCACAAGTGGATACAAGGAATGGCTTCTGGGAATCCACCTCTAGCAAGCTCCCAGTGCTGTATTTTTTCCATTCTTGTGGCTCATCAAGAGGGTTGATTCCAGAGTGGAGGATGGGGAAAAGGGGCAAGGAGGGTATCCTCCACATCGTGACTGGTTTCCTTTTTGTGTTCTGGTATTCTGTGTTGGGGCAGACTTAGCTACGCTTGGCTTTGAGCTTGTGTGTGTAAAGCCAGACTGCTGATCTACAGACGGGGAGGGGGACGGGGTCTGGTGGCCAGAGGAATTCCACCAGCTGCTCCTGAACTTAAAACTGGGAAAACATTCCAGCTGTGGGCAGTATGTGCAGAAGTCTGTCCTGATCTGAATCCCTAAAGCTCTTCCAGCAAGGCTGAGCCCAGCAGGTGAGGGCTCAGCTGGGAGGAGGCTTTCTGAAACCTGACAGCATTTTTCCCCATCCCCAGTGTTTCACAAGGAAAATGTTCCTCCTGTGACTAAGTCTCAGCATTACCCAGGGGATTTTTAAAACAGTTCTGAACATGTCCTGATGTGGAGCAGGGATTTTCTTTATTTATGAGCCATGTGCAGACCAGGATGGAATGAGTGAATGAGCAATTAGGGGTGTAAGGAATCATATGCCCCAGCACTCATGACAGTTTTGATGTGTTTTCAATGGCACTGATCCCACCCATCCAAAATGAAAGTGCTAAAAAGTTCTTAACATAGGATTTTCACAAAAATATTGACTTCATGCTTCTTTGGAGGAAAACAGGCAGCTGAGCCAAACTGTAGACTTGGAAATCACAAAACATCTTAGTTTGGGTTGTGCCCTTTGCCAAACAGTGACTTGAAGGCTGCCCAAGCACGTGGTGCAACCTCTCCTTCAGAGGTGGGATATTGAATTAAAAGCCATGAGCTTAAATACTGTAGCTTGGTTTAAAAACAAGTGAGGGTTACACCACCTTGTCCCAGCAACAGGCACAATCATGACTTTGACAGAGTCATGGTGTGATGCCAGCTCTTTGATTCCAGACTCCTGAATGTGACTCCAAGCAGATAGGAAACACCAGGACATCACGGGAGCTGGCTGGGAAGTGAATTTGGGTCCTGTGGCCAGACTTCTGATTTACTTCTGGTCTTGTCTCCTCATTAATGTGGCTCATCAGCCTGTCTGTAGGTTGGTAGGGCACACTTGGCTGAGAAGAAAGAAGAAGTTGGGAGAATGGGGGATGGGTGCCAGTGGGCTGCCACAGGGTCAGTCAGTGCTGCTTGCTCCCGGGGCTGCATCCCCTGGAAGTGGGGACACCATCCTCCTGCCCTCCATCTGACCAGCTTGGGTGCTTGGCACAGCCCACACTGTCTCCCCACACCCTAGGCAACATCATGGGTGCTCAGGGAAGGTGGCCAAACAGCTGTGGCTGCAAGCCAGTGGTATCTGCATGCATCTAGGGTAGGTTCAGCCTCCCTAAGCAGCAGCCCTGGAGTTTGGGTTGAACTGGGTGACAGGGACACAGCTCTTCCCACGGGTCTGTACATGAAGCAGCCCTTAACACAGACTCACTAACTTGCCAGTGTTTGGGATTTTAAATGGAAAGGGGTTTGATGACCCTATCACACCTCAGAAAACTGCAGGTCCTTGTCTAGTTTGATAAAGGACACAGCAATGTGCATGGCATGAACCCATTGGTTGCCACTTGACTGCCTGCTCTCAGCAGAGATTAAATTTGCCTTAAATTTGGCTCAGGCTACTCCTCTTCCTCCTGCAGCCTTAAGTTCTGATGTTTGTCATCTTCTCCCTGCTGGAGCAGGGGTGCTGCCAGAGCTGCAGACCGTGCCAAGCAGGGTTGATGCTTCTGGAGGCCGTGGCAGGGGAAGGAGCAGGAAGCAGCCTGAGCTGGAGGTGGAAGCTGTGTCCCCTGTGCACATCCCAGCCTGAAGCACCCTCAGTGCCTGCAGTGGATGGGAGGTGTCACCCCTCTTCCCTGGCTGTGCATGCCTGACCTCCAAGCTGGGAAACTGGGACATGGCACTGTGAGCCCACACCCTTCTTCAGAAACTGAATCTGCTAGAAGTGCTGGTTTGGCTTGGTGAGCTGGTCTGGGACTGTTCCCAGTAGAGGAGCCTGCCCTGAGCTCAGCATCCCTCCAAAGCCTGAACTATCCTGGTGTGTGCCAGGCAGCTGGTTCACCAATCCTGCTTTGCCAGTGCATGGAGGAGCACTGGGAAAGCAAATCCAGGCTAATGCTTTGTGTTGCAGCTGTAGGACTGTCTGAAAATGCCTGAATCTTAGCTCTCCTGTAGCCAGAATGTGTATCTATGTATCTTGTATCCTCTGTAAAAGTGAGTGGAGTGCTCACAGAGCTGCCATGGGCACGGAAGAGTCAGAGGACAATAACCCCATGAGTTCATTACTGCTGTTACCTTTGGCAAGTGCTGGATTAAGTTCAAAGTTCTCCTTCCCATGATAAAGCAGGGTAACTCTGGTGGGGCAGCCTCTCCCATGGGAGATGTGAGCTCCAGAGGCACCTCTGTACTCCCCAGAAACCCATGGGATAGCCCTTGGATTCTCTTGAATTCAAAACCACATCAGCAGGTTGAAAGCTGATGTTTTTATGGCCCTTATCAGGGCCCTAGCCTGCCCTGTGCCATCCAGACATCATTCTGTGGAGCAATAAAGCCCTCAGTGAAAGTGCCCGAGCTGACCCAGCTCGTGTCACACCTTGTTTGCAGAGTTTAAAGCGAACTTTTTCTTCCAAAACAGAAGCTAATTGCAACTCCAAGAGGAATGAATGGCAGAAGGGAGGAGGTTATAAAGGCAACACCCCTGGCTCCTTCCCTCTCCCCACCCCACTCCCAGGTTGACAGGTGCTCCTTTTCTCTTGCCTGTCTTTATTTGCCAGTACATGAAACAACCTTAAACCAGGGAGGAAAGTAGCCAGGCAGGTTCTTCTCCATCCCAAGGCACAGAGCTCATCCCTGGGTGCTTGTCCCTCTGTTTGCAGGAGCTGGTGGCTTTGGGGACACCCAGGAGCTCTGTGAGCCTGTGGAAGGGAAGAGCAGGGATGGAACAAAAAGCAACTCTCCCTCTTCTCCCACTGAAATTTCCTTTAGCAGTCAGAATAGGGTTGGGTGTTTTCTGTCTTCCCTTTTCTTCCCCCTTGGGGGAGTGATTGTTTATCAGTTACAGTGTCAAAATGTTCCAGATCTTATTTATGTTCCTTTAGCGTGACCTGTTTCTAAATTTATTCACCTTGTGCAGTCATGTGATGGGACAATGGGGTGTTTGGGTAAATTGGGACTGGAAATGCCTTCCTGAGGCATGTGATGGGTGCTGCAGCTGGAGGAGCTCAGGGGGGGACAGCTGAGCTGGGGCTACTCCAGCAAGGGCCAGGTTCTCAGTCCTCTCCACCCTGCTTCCAGGGGACAAGAAGTGTTTTCTGCCCCAAGCAACCCCTGCTTTGAGGGCACTTTTCTACTTGATTTAAACACTCTGGGGATGGTCCATCTCCAGTTGCCAAGGCTGTGTTTGGTGCTCTCCAAGGTGCAGGATGCCAAGCTCCCAGTCGGTGGAGAAACCCTTGGGCTGAAGCCAGCATGCAAATCCCATGGGATTTGTTTGCTCTAGCAGAATTCCTGGGTCTGTGCTGGCACACAGCTGCTGTTCTGCTGTGCCCTCACCCTTTGCCATCATTTGGAATGAGGCAGATGTGTGACAGGATGATGTGGCTTGGACTTTGGCTGGGCTCTCTCCTCCCCCAGATCCATTGGTGCTTCTACAAGGAGACTGGTCAACTTTGGTTTGGCCTGGGACACTTCCAGGCTTTTCAGACAGTGCTGGAAAAGTATGACAGTACACCAAGTCTGTTCAGGGCTTTTTTCCACTGTTTTGATTTGTTTTCTTAACACCTAGAAATGCCCATCTGCAGAGTGAACAGGAGCAGAGGTGGCAGCTGCCTCATTCTGGGCATGGGGGAGCTGGTATGGGAGTGCCTCCTTAGTGCTGTCATTGGTGTCACCAAAAGAATGGGGGAAAATCGAAGAAGAGATAGAAAAATAAAAACATTGCTGGTTGAGGGCTGAACAACACAGCTTATGCTGGGATTTAGGTCTCCGGCCGTTCAGACCATGGAAAGAGGAAGAGGTGTATTTGATTACAAGGCAGAAATAATTTTCAGAAAATATTGGGGTGTTTAGAGAGCAGTGGCCTCCCCTGGGGAGAAGGAAGTGAGCTGGAAGCCCAGGCTGGGGCTTGTTGCTCAGAGCAGTGGTTCCGAGAGCAGAGCCAAGGGATGGGGTATCACTGTCCTGTCCTGGTGCCAGTGCCAAGGGAGGGGTGGCTCTGGCGTTGGCCTCGTGCCAAAAGAAACAATCCAGATGGATGGGAAGTGGGATAGTGATGCAGCTGGAACAGTGGGAGAGCTTTAGTGCTCTTTTGTTGAAGGCAGGTGGGTGCCTTCAGCAGCAGCTGCATGGAGCTGAGGTTCAGGGGAGGAGGCAGTTCTGCCCCCTGCTTCAGCAGTAAAGTTGAGACCTCTGTAACCTTGACTGAGGAGGTTTTTGGACTGCAAGTGAAGACCCTGGTCACCTCTCTTCTTTCCTTTTTCCTAGTCATGGGACATCTTTTTTCGCAACGCCGATGCTGGAGCTGCTCCAGGCACTGCTTACCAAAGCCCCCCTCCACTGACTACCAGCCTCTCCACCCTGTCCCAAGCCCAGTCCCTGGTTCAGGTGCAGCCTAACGTGGATAAACTGGTGGAGGACCATCTTGCAGTGCAATCTCTCATCAGGGCATATCAGGTAAGGGGGCTTTGTGCTGAGGAGGGTCACGTCCTTTTGTAGAGGGGCTTTGGGTGGCTGAGGTGGGCTGGAGTTAGTGTGAATGAGGCATGTGTTTGCATGGAGAACATGCAGGCTAGGGGCTGGGCTGCCTCTGTTAGGAATAGGAGCAGCTGATCTGTGGGGGCAGAAGCTCAGCTGATGACTTGCTGGACAATAGGAAGATTAAAGCTATTGTCATGCAGACAGGGTGGCAGGGAGGGGGAGGTCTTGTCCACACTGGGCAGTTTGCTGCTGTCTGGAATGCTGCCCTTGTGCCATGGGCTTCTGCAATGCTTGGCACTGGCATGGAGCACCCATCCTGCTTCCTCCTGTTGCTGACAGAAATTCCAAGCTCCTAAAATAAAAGGTCAGGAGACATTTCCATGTGATTTGCAACGTGGAAGTGGCCCCTGGGGCTGGTGGGCTGTAGCTCAGACCAATGCTGCCAAGTCAGCCTTCTGGGGGTTTGGAGCAGGAAAGAAACATCCTCTGACTGAGGGAAGGCCAGGAAGTATTTTAACTCTGAGAACATTTAAATGTGTTTCTACATCTGTGTTATGCTTTTACTTGTTGTTGTGCTCTGGTTTATCAAGTATGGGGGCTGTAATTATGGCTGTGGTGAGAAGTTAATGAACCCAGATTCTGTGCAGTTATGACCACAAGCTTCTCACCTATTCCTGTGACAAAGCACTTGCTGTGCTGTGCAGTTGTGTTCCTGCTGAGCTATGGGGAAAATCCAGTGTAGAAGGGGATGAGTTAGAGCAGGAGCTGTGGCACTGGGTGAGTCCAGAGGTCTGCCCAGCCTTGGCTCTGCTCTCTGGCTCCAGGACAGTGCCCCTGCTGTGCCTGCCACTGCAGCTGCAGTGTGGATGTCAGCATCAGGACCTGTTTGTGAGCACCTGCATGGCTGATGCCATGAGAGGTGACCACCCTGCCAGCTCTCAGGTAGGCCCTGCCAGTGGAACAAGTGGGGAGATGCTGAGTTTGAATGTGAAGTGACTGATGTAATTGGAAGCAGAAGGTTGAAGTCAGTGATTTGAACACAAATCCGTAACCTCTTCAGTGTGCCTGTCTTTTCTTCAGGCTCTGAATGGCAGCACAGGAAGATGATGGCTCTTGGATGTATTTTTCCAAGCTGTCTGTAGTGAGAGATCTACCTCCCTCCCTGCTCTGGGGTCACAGTACAGTTGTAGCTGCAGCAGGATGTCCAGGTGGGGAGGTTCAGGACAGTATATGGAGGTAGGAAAGAATGGGAAGGTGGAGGAAGCCCTGCATGTGACTGGTAACCTACTTAAAATACCACACAGTAGTTTCTCACTTGGATGGAGCTTGGTTTTCCCTGTAACTATAGGTGAGCAATGACCACTCTGCTGCAGCAGATGTTCTGGATAGGAATGTGTTCTGGTAAATAAGGTCAGATCAATGTGTCTGGTTTGTACAAGAGGTTTAGTAACCCACTTGTATTTGAGTGCTTTTCCTAACTGGTAGCAGATTTGAAGCCCAGGGTACTGCTTGCAGGGAAGGCTCTGCACCCTGTACCATGGCAGTTGTATTTCCTGCCCCATTCCCATTCCCTGACACTGTCAAGGAATAACCTGTGGCTCACCACTTGGAGAGTGCTGGCCACCAAGATGACCTGAGCTTGCCCAGTGAGATGTGCTGGGATCTGTCCATGGGTACCTACCTCTGTGGCAGCAAAATCCCAGAACTCCTCATCACCTCCTGTTCTCTGTGGCACCCAATGTGGATTCAGGCCCAGCACAGGAATTCCTGGCCTGACTGCTGCTGCCAGGACCTGTCAGGACTGCCTTGGTGCAAAAGCTCTTTGTTATTTCCACACCTGGCCCTTCACAGGAGAGTGCTCCAGGTTCTGCTGTGGGCTCCTCTCTCCAGAGGGGTGCTTTGAGCTGCTGCAGAGGTGGGCAAATGTTCCTCAGGCATGTTCCTTGGCCTTTCAGGAGCTACTGCTGCCAGTGGCAATGCCTGTTTTCTCTGCCCTGTTGGCAAGAGAACACCTATATCTGCCAAAATCTGGAAAATTCATATAATCCCAGAATAGTTTGGATTGGAAGGGTCCTTAAAGCTTATCTTGATCCACCCTGCTGCCCCCCTGCCACAGGCAAGGACACCTACTACAACCTTCCAAGTTGCTCCACAAGCCCCATCCAACGTGGCCTTGAACACTGCCAGGGATGGGGCAACCACAGCTTCTCTGGGCAAATTGCCTCTTCATGTGCCTGTGATTCTTAGGAGGAGACCATCAGTGTGAAGTTACTGCACGTGTAGAAAGGAGCTGCTCGAGCTGGACACTGGGAGAGCATCAGGAGACCCTCAGACCCTGTCTGTGCTGTGAAGGAGCTTGCCATCCCCCTGTACCCCAGCCAAGCCTGGTGTCAGGTAGAGCAGAGCAGTCCTGATGGCTGCTGGCACTCTCCTACATCCTGTACATGACAGTAAACTCAACTTCTCCAGGCTTCAGCTGCATAGAACTGGGGTAGCTCTGCAGAAAATGTAAAGAGGGAAACGCTGAATGAAATTTTCTAACTTTTTTTTTTTAAAGGAATGTCTCTTCAATTAACTTGTTTTAATGACTAATCTGTGTTGTTGCTTCCAGGTCAGGGGTCACCACATTGCAAAGCTTGATCCTCTCGGCATTAGTTGTGTAAATTTTGATGATGCACCAGTAACTGTTTCTCCAAACGTCGGTGAGAATTACTCTGCAAATTAATTCTAATGTAATTTAACTTTTTTACCCCTCCCCTCTTTTGTTTTTCTCTCCCTTTTGGTTCCTGTTCTCCTTTCCATTCCTGGTGCATTTCATAGATTCGAGGGCATCATGTAGCACAACTCGACCCACTGGGCATCTTGGATGCAGATCTGGACTCCTCCCTTCCAGCTGATATTATCACATCCACAGACAAACTGGGTGAGGGCTTTCAGAGCAGTTGGTGCTGCATTGCTTGAGCTCCCCTCTCTTTCACAGCTTCGTAGGTAGATTGCTTCACAGGCCAGGGGTCTGAAGTTTCCTTAGTAATGATCACTCTAAAATTGTGGTTGCTGGCAGCAGCAGCAGTGCAGTCCTGCCACTCTCCAGCTGTCACCCCAGTACTCAGCTCATGTTCCTTCAACCAGTGCTAATCAGTGTTATCACTGATCCTGCTCACCCAGGAGGGCTGGAAACAATTGCATCTTCTGGAAATGCACAGCAGAGAGGTTTTGTGTTGGTGAGAGCTGGAGGTCTGTTCTCTCAGCTCCTCTTGCTGCCCTTGGGGACCCTCAGAGCTGGGGGTGAACGTACTGGGTTCATCTCTGCAGGGCTGAGGCTGCCCTCCTGAACTTCCAGCTTGCCCCAGCATCTGTAAATCCTTTAATTGCCCTTTTTCCAAGACTGAGCTATGAGTCCCTACTGGTGATCATAACAAGGAAGCTTTGGGATGCATTCCTGTCCAAGTAGAGAGGTGGAAATCCCAGTGTGTTTGAGTGAGAGCTGCATGAGTGTTGTGCAAAAGTGTGTGTGGTGCCCAGAACTTGAAATCCTGATCTGAAAGTGCTTAAACCCAGCACCTCTCCATGTGCTTTAGAGCTGATTTCTGTACTTTGCTACCATTCTCCTAGCCAGGATGAGGTTGCTGAACTCTGTCACCTCACTGGTGCTTCCCAGGGTGGTTCCCTGGCACTGGGAGTGCTCCAGAGGCATGCTCATGCTCCTAACGTAGAGTAGAGCAGCAGTGATGATTACTAACCTTGCCAATGGAAACAGCTGATCAGAATGCACGGTGCATGTCAACTGCCTTGATTCCTTCTTCATCTGCCAGCACAGGGACACCAGCCCTGGACCTGCTGGACCTTTGGACAGGATTACATGTACCAGGAGCAGTAGGGGAGGGAGTAGGTTTTGCTTGGAGCAGTTCTCTGGATGATGAAGAAGCTGCTTCATCCCACAGTCTGGACTCTGACATGCTTCTCTGGAGGACCAAGCCTTGGCTGAACTTCAGGAGCCATCCAGCTCCAGCTAGGAGTGTGTCCTGTGCCTGAGATGTTTTGATGGCAGGAGGTGGGGAGATGATGGCTGTGAACCCAGCTGTGGGAGAAGACACACGTGCTCATAGTCAGCACTGTGAGGAAAGCAGGAAGACTTTTTGGGTGAACTTAAAGCCACTCAGAGTGGCTGGGTAGTGGAGAGGATAGGAAAGGCTTTTCCAGTTCAGGTTTTTGGCCTCTGCTGTGGGCACACAGTTCTGAAGCAGAGAAGGAGAGGAGAGCCCTGAAGCATTATGCCTGGTGGGTTTTATCCCTTTTGAGAGTAGAGCAGGGTCTGGATGAAACCCAGAGTGAGTCAGTTGTGAGTGGTGGCAGTGACAGCTGTCCCTTGGCAGGAAAGGGAGCTGGGTGTGGGGAGCAGAGTTACTGTGCTGCTCAGGAGGTTGTGGATTCACAGAGTGGTCTGGGTTGGAAGGGAGCTTAAGAGGTCAGCTAGTCTAACCCCACTGCCACAGGCAGGGACACCTTCCACGAGACCAGATTGCTCCAAGCTTTGTTCAACCTGTTCTTGAACATTTCCAGGGATGGGGCATCCACAGCTGCTCTGGGAAGCCTGTGCTAGGGCCTCACCACCCTCACAGGCAAGAATTTATTCCTTATGTCCAACCACTGACATGCCCTTTGTCAGTGTGCAACCCTTGTCCCTGGTCCTGGCACTGCAGAGCCTGGTAAGGAGTTTCTCTGCTCCTTTCCTGTAAGTCCCTTTATAGACTGAAAGGTCACAACAGGATCTCCTGGAGCTTTCTCTCCTCCAGGCTTGACACCCCCAGCTTTCCCAGCCTATCTCCATAGCAGAGGGGCTCCAGACCTTCAAGCATCTCCGTGGCCTCCTCTGGACTTGCTCCAGCAGGCCCACGTCTGTCTTGCCCTGGGGAGCCCAGTGCTGGAGGCAGCGCTGGTGAGGGCTCACCTGAGTGAAACAGAGGGACAGAACACCCCCCTCAGCCTGCTGGTCACACTTCCAATGCAGCCCATGACATGTATGGATTTCTGGGTTGTCAGTGCATGTGGCTGCCTCATGTCCAGCTTCTTACCCACCAGGACCTCAAAGTCCTTCTCTACAGAGCTGCTTTCCATCCATCCATCCATCATCCATCCATCCATCCATCATCCATCCATCCATCCATCCATCCATCCATCCATCCATCCATCCAT
>VXAX01004172.1:26456-43221 GCA_013399835.1 Leptocoma aspasia
CATCCATCCATCATCCATCCATCCATCCATCCATCATCCATCCATCCATCATCCATCCATCCATCATCCATCCATCCATCCATCCATCCATCCATCCATCCATCATCCATCCATCCATCCATCATCCATCATCCATCCATCCCTCCATCCATCCATCCATCCATCCATGCTGGGACTGGGGATTGCCCCAGCCCTTGCATTTGGCGTTGTTGAACTTCACACAGTTCACATAGTTCCTCTCTTCCAGCCTGTCCAAATCCCTCTGGATGGCATCTGATCCCTCCAGCATTTTGGTGCATCACTCAGTGCTGTCACCTGGCTGAGGGTGCCCATCATTGCACTGCCCATGTCATTGATGGAGGATTTAAACCCTCCTGATCCCAGCAGAGACCCTTGAGAGACACTGCTCCTTCCTGCTCTCCACTTGTACATTAAACTCACAGGTCTGCTTCAGGGGAAGGTCAGGTCAGAGGGAAAGTCAGCTCAGAGAGCTGCTGAGTCTCTGGTTCCTCAGGAGCCAGCTGTGTTGCAGCCATGTCCTGGCTTCAGAGGACACAGAGCCCGATGTTCTCCCTGGCAGTGCCAGTGTACAGCTGTAACAACACCTGGGGGAAGCAGTCCAGGCTCCATTTCTCCTGCTTCCCCAGGGTGAGTTGCCACAAGCCAAGCAGTGTGTCACAGTGTGGCTCACTGTGGTGGGAAGCATTCAAGCTAGTCCATAGGCATTGGCTGGAAGGAACCTCAGCACGGGATCTCTTGTGTCTGAGCAAGCCCTTAAGCTTAATCTCTGTTCCTTTGTGGCTTTCATGTTAAAATACCTGTCATTGTGGCTAGTGGTGTTGATTGGCTTCCCAGGAATCCATGAATTCATAGGAAATGATGAGTCCTGGGAACAAGATCTAATGGTGGCAGCTGCCAGCTCGTGCTGGGGTTGTGTCTCATGGCAGAACCCCAGACTCAGGTGGCTAGATCTTAGCAAAAGACTTTTTTAATCTTGCTATAAGTATTATTTATACTGAGTAGATTTCCCCCTGGTGTTCTTATCTTGGAAAACCTAATCTAGTCAATCCTAACTGTAACTGAGAGAACTTAGCTTGCAAATAGTTTTCAGGAAGTGGGGAAGGAGCTGTGGTGGTGCAGAAGACAGAACTCCAGCTGGGCCTAAGGTTGGGTGTTGCCTGCTTGTGGCAGAAAAAGCCAATTTCTAACCAGATCCTGCTGGCTTTTTTTTGGTTTTTTTGCTTTGAAAGAATATGTAGCACTTGACAGGGTGGTTAATGACAGGAGTGGTTTTGAAACTTGGAAACAATCTTGTTTCCTCCTTCTGAACAGCGAAGTCCTTTAAAGGTCAGCTTTTGTGGTGTGATCACAGTTGCCAACAGTTTAAGTGGCAGTGCTGTGATTCAAAGGAGTTGGATGGTTAATCTCATAAATTGATCCTTCTTTTCAATTGCATTTTGTTTAGCAACTGGTTTGGTTGTGGTTTGGAAGCTCTCTTTGGATTAAGCAGTGTGATCTTTGGGGAAAATGTCAGAGGGACAAAACCTGCCCAGAGCTTCTCAGTCTGAGGAGTGGTGTGGCTGGAGGCACCCAATTCCCCTTTCTCTTGTCTTTTCTATTTAAAAAAAAGCAAGTAATCTCATCCTGGTCTTCAACTGCAGCTGGTCTGGTATGGTAAGTGTGTAAAACAAGGACAGGATGACTACAGGAACTCAGCATGATCCCGAAAATATTAAGAAAGAAATAATACCTTAGCACACTGAAATCTGCGTGGTGTGTGGAAGGCTGTGTGTGTCCAAGTGTCTGTCTGTCTGTCTTTCTCCCTGTGGAAGGCAGCTGCCTCATGCCAAGGGGAATTGAAGGAAATCCTCCTCCAGCTCAGGAAGAGTCAGGCGAGCCCCTGCAGGGAGCTGGGCTTGAGGTGCTCCCACCTTCCTTTTCCCCACTTTGGGGAAGTGTCTGATCTTCCCTGCTGACCCAAATGACAAGTGTTTCCAAGGCCTTTTTGTAACCCAGGTGAGATTGAGGCACTTGGGTCACCTAACCTAGCCAGGCTGGCAGCTCTGCATGCTTGCCCAGTGTTGCAGTGTGCTGGCCCTCCCACCTGCACCAAACATGCTGCAGAGGAGACGGCTGTGCATGCCTGCTGTGCCACCGTCTTCTCTGTGTTCCTCATGAACTGCCTGCTTGCTAACACCCCAATCCTCCTCCTCTGTGCAAAGGCAGCACCCTGACCTCCATGGGTTGACCTTGAAATCCCCCAGTAGCACGAGCAGAGCAAACCCCCTGGAGCAGGTGTTGGTGGGAGGCAGCTCCCAGCTCTGCAGAGGGTCCCACTCCCTGTGGTGCAGCTTGGCAGGATGCTTTTGGTCGTGGCAAATGAAGATTCCAGGCCACCCTCTCTCCCATCAAGGTGCAAGAGGAGATCTCAAACTATGCAGCTCAACTGCTCCCCAGTGTCTGATGCCCCCCTTCCCCTCCTGCTCCTCCCTCCTCTCACCAGACTTCCCACCAAGATTCCTCCTCTGCCCAGTGTGTAGTCATCCTCCATCCCTGCCCTTTTGCCTCTGATGTATTTTGACTGTATTTTAAATACTGTATTTTTTTAACTTGTGCTTTCCATGACTAGTTTTCACAGTTCCAAGGTTTTTTTACTAACTTTGACTGCATCTCTCTATCTTCTCCCTTCCTGCATCCCCCCTCCCTGCCCCCCCAGACCTCGCAGTGTTCAAGGAGCGGCTGAGAGTGTTAACAGTAGGAGGTATGCAATTAATGAGCCCTTAACCCTCAGGAGTGCAGGACTGTCTTTGAATAGGTTATTCTGGGCATGAACTGAGCTGGTAAAGTGGACCTCTCCCATCTCCCACCACTCCTGAGTTTTGCAACATGTTTTATTTTTAATTTCTACTCAAAGTCTTGATGTAGGTGTGTGGTTAGTGACACTCTGCCTTGTATAAATCCTCAGTTTGAGCCTTGCTGGCCTTTTCAATACTGTGTTTGCATGCCTGGCTTGCTAGAGTACATGTTGTGAATATTAATTTTAAAAGGCCTCAATCTCTCCCTCAGTAGTTCAAGACCCCTAAAAATCCAAGCTGTCTTCTCCTGGTTTTGTCACAGGGAAAATTTGGCAGCTCGTCCCTTGTCTTCCTCCATCCAATGGTGTTGCTGCCTATAAATACCAAGTGTTGTCAGAGCTGGCAGGCTGCAGCAAAGAGGAAGCAAAGATGCTTAGATGTCCTAAAACTCCTTGTAAAATCTGATACTCCCCAAAGTGTGCCAGAGTGTCTTCAAAGCATCACAGCAGAACAAGCCAAAGCCCTGTGCTGCAGGTCTGCAAGCTTCAGCAAATTGCTGGGGATTCCCTGAAACCCTTCAACAGGCAGTTTGTGTGGGATGCTCCCTGCTGCCTCTCTCTGGGATTTCTGTTTGAATGGGAACCAAAGAGAAACCCCAGAGACACGGGGCCAAACTCTAAACTCCTGTCTGGTTCAGTGTTCCTGGGCAAAGCTCTGGTGCAGAGCTGCTGGGGCCTGGCTTCATTCCCTCTCCTGGGACTCCAGTGTCCAGGAGGGTGCTGTGAGCAGCAGAGGGGATGAACAGAGCTGTGGCAGCCAGGAATGTGTCCATTACAGCTGACTGGAGTGTTCCCAGTTTCTGGACTCGCCCCTCAGGGCTGCACAGGGATGAGCCATGACCAGCCCTGTCACCATGGGATCACAGGCTGGCCTGGGTTGGAAGGGGCCTTTCATACTGCCCAGTCCACTAGACCAGGTTGCTCCAAGCCTGGCATTGAACACTTCCAGGGGTTGGGCTGTCTGCAGCTCGCTGTCCATTCCTGACCAGACAGCAAGGGATAGACTTTTAAAATGAAGTTCAAGGAAGGGGCCAGTTTTTGCCTCGCATTCCCCTGAGGAAGGTGGGTTACACTGCCCTGCTGTGTTTAGATGGTGTTCCCCATCCCCACTCCAAAAGAACCCCCAGCTGGGGTCCTGGGCTGGTTTGGAGGAAGCTGGGAGGAGTAGAGCTATGTGTCTCTTCTGCAGCTCCTGCCCTGGGGTTAGGAAACACTTTGGGACCAGGCCTTGGGAGGGTGGGAGGGATGAGCAGGAGCCTGCAGGAGGTGCCAGGGCTGTAGGCCCACTCCTTCATCCAAGCTCCTGCCTCAGAAAGGTCATGGGACTCTGCAGTTCCTGGACCTGCTTCTGCCTTTCTGTGTCGGTTTAGCAAGGTCAGCACTGTCCCCCCTCCTCTGTGCCTCAGTTTCCCCAAAGATAACCATGAGCTTCAGGGGGTAGTGAGGCACTCTGGTGGCTTTGGGGTACAGTGGGACTCACCTGCAGCCCTAAATCCCAACCTCCAGCTCTTGAGGCCTGCTTGGCCCCTCTCCAGGCCCAGCCCAGCTCCCCACAGCCCCCATACCATGAGTAGGAGCTGCCAGCACCAAAGGGAGATTTGCTGAGCAGAGCTAGGCAAAAGCTCTAATTAAAAAGCTGTTGATTGGGGTGAAAGGGTACCTGGGCAGCAGAACCCCTGAGTGGCTGCTGGCCACCCTGCTCCTGGGCTGAGCTATTCAGGAGAGTCCATTGGAGCCCTGTTGCCTTTTCTCTTTCTTGCTTCTCTCTCTCTCCCTCCTTGGGGTTTTGTCTGTTTGCTTGTGTCTGTTTTAACTGTTTCCTTCTCTGTGTTGACTCTCCATTTTTAATTCCCGCCATGTGCCGACACCTCTGATGTGCTTGATGACTCCTCAATTCCTCTTTCTTTTCTCTCCTCTCTGTTATAATTTGTTGTGTGTTTTTTGTGTTCTTGGGGCTCCAAACTCCCTGACTCACCCTGGATTTTAATTGCCCATTTCCATGCATATACATTGCTTTGTGGTTCATTTCCTGTGGTGCCTTCCGTAATAACTCATTGTTCTGTGCTTAATGTCTTTTTGTTTAATTATGGCTTGGTTTTTATCCATATAAATCTCCTTCATGCTTATTATTTTTTTATGCTGCTTTTTTTGTCCCTTCCCCACCTCTCCCAAATGTACCTGGTCCCCATGTGACGGTATCCCCGTCCCTCTTCCTTCCTTCTTTCTCTTGCTGGTCCCACCCTTGACAAATCCTGCAGGCTTTTATGGTCTGGATGAATCTGACCTGGACAAAGTTTTCCACTTGCCCACAACCACTTTCATCGGTGGAAATGAATCGGCTCTTCCGCTGCGGGAAATCATCCGTCGGCTGGAGGTGAGGAGGGCAGGGCTCTGCACCAGACCTGTGTGCAGCCAGGGGCAGCAGCAGAGCACTTGTCTCTGGCTCAACCTGCACATTGTAAGATTTTCAGTTTGGGAACTGCTTCTCAGCACTTGCCCCACTCACAAGAGTCACCTCGAGTAACCTGCTCAGCTCTGATTGCCTCCAGCTTTCTGCTGCATTGCAGCAACACACTTGGTTTGCCCAAGGTGGAACAAACCCCAGGCAGTTAGATATTTTGAAACCTCTCCAGCTATGCTTTCAAGTTTGAAGCAGCAGCTGGTGCTGGCAGAGCACAGGAGTGGGCTGGAGGCCAGTGATCCCCTCTCCAAGCACTGCAGCAGTGTTGCTACCCTGGATGGGTGTCCATCAGAGGGTCTTGGTGCAGCTTTGAGACCCCTGGGGCTGGGGCTTCCAGCTCCAGGCACTTCCTTCCAGCTGCAGGCAGTTCCCCTTTTCTGCCAAATTTCATCCCCTCCTGTGCTTGGACTGATCTCAAGCAGCTTTCAGGCACGCTGCAGACTGCTCTGATGGTCTCTGCTGAGACTAGTTGACCTTGGAGGAAGCAAAACTGTGCCAACATCTTAGCCCATCTGCAAGAATGAGCTCCTCATTGTGGGAGGTGCTTCTACTGATTCTCCCCTGCCCTGTGATGTGTGCTCACATGTGATGCCACCAAGAGGGAAAATCTCTCCTCTGAGGTGGATGAGGTGGATGAAGGACTTGAGGGGGTGATTGTGGGCCCCTCAGGGAAGAGGAATTAAACAGCTTGATGCTGGGTCATGTGCACGGTCCGAGCTGCCCTGCAGCATCCTGGAACATGCCCCACCACATCTCTTTTCCTGGGAATACAACTCAAACAAGGCTCCTAAAGCGGGGCTGTTGCAGGGCTGGCAGCTGGTCCCCCCCCAGGTTCCCCTTCCAGCTGCCAGGCATGAGGGTCAGTGTCTCTGCTGGCGCAGAAGGGCTCTTTGGCTGAAAGGGTAACGGGGGAAATGAGGAGCCCTTGGCCTTGTGATCCAGGAAATGCCAGTCCTTTGGGGGTTTGAGGTGCTGGAGCCCTGGCTGTTGTGTGATGGCCCCTCATTTCCCGTTGGAGCAGACAGCATACTGCCAGCACATCGGCGTGGAGTTCATGTTCATCAACGACCTGGAGCAGTGCCAGTGGATCCGGCAGAAGTTTGAGACCCCAGGCATTATGCAGTTCACCAATGAAGAGAAGCGCACGCTGCTGGCCAGGCTGGTGCGCTCCACCAGGTACCCTGGGGGGCTTCACCTTCTCCATACCTTCCCCAGCAGCTTTGCTCCCAGCCAGAGTGATGCAGTCACCAGCTGAGTCACATCTTGACATCATCTGTCGCCATCAGCTCCATGAGCGGGTTGACGCCACTGAGCTGCCAGTCTGGCAGGCTCAGGTGCTGGCAGACAGCCTGAAAATGTGCATGATCCTGAAAGAAAAGGTCTAAAAATAAGGATTAAGTGCAGCATGGTGTTGGAGTGGGGGGAAATGGCCAGCTGAACTCTGTGGGAAGACACTGAAGTGACTGTTGGGTGCTGCATGGTACTGGCTTGAGCATCAGTCACTGCTGTGGCTCCCTTGGTGCAGTCCCTGTCCCTTCTCTGGCTTCTGCCCTCATTGATCCTCCCTCCCTTTGCCTTCTAGATTTGAGGAGTTCCTCCATCGGAAATGGTCTTCAGAGAAGCGTTTTGGTCTGGAGGGATGTGAAGTGCTGATCCCAGCCTTAAAGACCATTATTGATAAGTCAAGTGAGAAGGGAGTGGATTATGTGATCATGGGGATGCCCCACAGGTAACCTTGCCTCGAGCCATGGTGCTGCTTGGTGGGGGGATGCTGCTGGGGTTTGGTACTGCAGGGCATGCTGGTTTCTGCCATCACCTCATTGATCTTGGCTGGTGATGGACCTCAGCTGGAGAGCTCAGGCCTTGGCTGCTCTCTGTTCTTCAGGATCTTTCCAGCTTCTTTGTAAATTCATCTGGAGAGGGGTGGTGGCTTGAGGTCAGAGCTGGAATCATGCTGGAATCCAGCACCTGCCCACTCTGGGGCATCTCAGCAAGTATGTAGGATGTGGTGTTGGCCAAACCATCCCTGTGCTGAGGGATCTTCAGACTCCTTCTGGGGAGTCCCCGTATCTGGGTGACCCCACAGCCATGACAGGAGGTGTGGGCTGTGGCAGTGGGGGTTGTAGGTCACCATCAGCACTCAGTGGCTGTCAGCAGTGGCCTTGCTTTTGCAGGGGACGCCTCAATGTTCTCGCCAACGTGATCAGGAAAGAGCTGGAGCAGATCTTCTGCCAGTTTGACTCCAAGCTGGAGGCTGCTGATGAGGTGAGCTTCTCCCCTGCCTGCAGCAGGCTGCTGCTGCCTGTCCCTGAGCAGTCCCCAAGGGCTGTGGCTCGATTGTGCCACTGCTTCTGGTGTCACTCAGTGGCACTGGTGTTGCAAGGATTTCCACGTTGCAAGCACACCTGGGTGATGAGAGGCTTTGTAGAGGTGCCAGTGCTGGTCTGTCCTTGCCTGTCCTGTGGGTGACGTGTGCCAGCACGAGCTTGGCTGTTGGCAGCTCTCCAGAGCAGCCTTGGGGTGGATGCTGAGAGGAGGGGAAGGTGGCCAGGAGCAGAAGTTAATTTGTGCCCCTGGTCCCCTTCTGGGGTTTCAAAGCAGCTCTGTCACTGCAATAAACTCATGCTCCAAATCTTCAGCATCATAAGCTGGGATGATTGGGATTTTGGGAAGCTGGGCTGGCTTGATCCTGCCATGCCCTTCAGTGGGATTTCAAGGTGAGAAAGCAGCAGCCTGGGGCCTCGAGGTGCCCTGACGGGGTACCTGGCTGCATATTGGGAATGGTGCCATGGATGGCCGTGCTGCTGGAGTGTGGGTAGAGCTCAGGCAAGGGTTACTTGTCATTCAGGGTCTTTGCCCAACCCACCACACTTGCTTCATCCCCCACACCTTCAGCTGTATTTAGATGGGCTGGGTGCATGTCTGAAGCTGGTGGTGGTTTGGCACCTGGAACAGGCTTTCCTGGGGTGCCAGTTGGGCTCCTGCAGTGAGTGCCTGCTGTGTTGTGGCAGTACCTCCAAAAAATGCCCCCCTCTTCCAGCCTTGGGGTCAGCACTCCTCTGTCTCCTTCCACGCCCCAAAAGCCACTCATGCTCCTGGGGGTGACTCTGTTCTCCCCTCCACCAGGGCTCTGGTGACGTGAAGTACCACCTGGGAATGTACCACCGGCGGATTAACCGCGTCACCGACAGGAACATCACCCTTTCCTTGGTGGCAAATCCTTCCCATTTGGAGGCAGCTGATCCTGTTGTTCAAGGCAAGACTAAGGCAGAGCAGTTTTACTGTGGGGACACGGAGGGAAAGAAGGTGAGTGCTCCTCAGATGTGTGTAGTGAAGTGGCCCAGGCTGGATGGATTTTGGTGGAGACAGGCTGGTGGGAAAGTGAAGTAACTTGTCTGCTTTCTGTTTGATGTGCCCCTTGCCCTGCTGTCACCCTGACTTTGCTCCCCCATCCTTCTCTTTTGTTTTTGGAGATAACTTTGAGAGGGACTTGCCCACCCTAGACTCCCATTGCTGCTTTCTTCATCTCTGAGCTGACTGAGCTGGGCTGTGGGCACAGCAAATGCACAACCCCTGCCTGGAAGACAGGGACGTGAGGGGAACCCCAAGGCAATCCAAGCACCACACCTTGGAGGCCTTGGCAGCAGGATCTCAGTGTGACTAGAGATAACCATTCCTGGGACTGGGAAGGCTGGAACTGGCAACAGGAGGCAGTTCTCCACACCCTGGTGGGAAGGGGCTGTGGGGAGCTGTTTGCTGTGTGATTCACTGCAGACCTGTTTCCAATCCCAAGAAGTGGAAGAGTGAGATCCAAAGTGCTTGCCTCCCTCCTACACCCCAAGGGCTGGATATAAATAGCCAGATCTGTCTAGATAGACTGTCCTCGCCTGGCAGGCGGTGTCCTTAGCCAGCCCCTGGGATGGTGACAAAATAACATCAGTGGCTCTGAAGCTCCTGGGCCCGTTGCTGCCCATGGGAATTCTGGGCTGAAAGTGTGAGGGAACAGGGCTTTCTTCTCTTCTTCCCCCAGTGAGAAAAAGGCTTTGCTTTGGGATGTGTGTATTTGGGAATGGGACTTGCTGCCCAGCTGGGGGACACGGGTGTTGTTTTGCTGTCTGCTCAGGGTGCCTCAGGTGTGCTGCCCTGGCTGTGAGGGGGGGTGTGGGGAGGCTGGTGGCCACAGTCTCTGCCCAGTGGTGTGTCAGCCATGGCTGACTCCACTCCCATCCCCTGGGATATCATTGGATGTGTTGCTGAGCTGCTCCATGTCCTTTCTGGGATGCTGAAAGCTCATGGGGAGAAGAGCTGGGCCTTCTCCTGGTGGTGCCCTGCTCTCTGTCCCTGATGACCACCATGGCTTCCTCTCTCCCAGGTGATGTCCATCCTCCTGCATGGAGATGCTGCATTTGCAGGGCAGGGCATTGTGTACGAGACGTTTCACCTGAGCGACCTTCCCTCCTACACCACCCATGGCACTGTCCATGTTGTGGTCAACAACCAGGTGAGGAGCAAACACCCTGTGTCTGTGGGTCCCTGGCAGAGCTATCTCTGCAGGCTCTGGGGCAGGGAGTAGCTGGAACCAGCAGCAGCTCCTGGCAGGAGCCCTAACCTGGGGTCAGCAGGGGCTACTTGTCCCCCAGCTGCTCAACAGCAGCAGCTTTTGAGCCCAGTCTGGTGCAGAGGTGACACAACCTGATGCTCAGTGTTCGAGACAGAGCTGAGCCTGTCTGCTGCCACAGAAACCAGAGGTGTTTCCCTGGGACCAGCCTGTCCCCACAGCTGCAGCAGGTACCAGGATGTGCCACTGTGTCCAGACACAGGAGACAGGCAGGTTGTGCACCTGCAGCCCAGCTGCAGGAGCTGAGCTGCCCTTGGAGCAGTGTAGACAGTTTCCTGGGACAGCGAAGCGCGGCCGCCTCGTGCCGAGCCAGCTGCGACACCAGTGTCCGAAGAAGGAGCTGCATAGCAAAGCTGTGTCCCAAATCCAGTTGGTAACACTGTGCTCATCCTGTTCCCCCTCACTTGCTCCAGATTGGCTTCACCACAGACCCCCGGATGGCCCGCTCCTCCCCGTACCCCACCGACGTGGCCCGGGTGGTCAACGCGCCCATCTTCCACGTCAACGCTGACGACCCCGAGGCCGTGGTCTATGTGTGCAATGTGGCAGCAGAGTGGCGAAGCACCTTCCACAAGGACGTGGTGGTGGATTTGGTAAGGAGTGTGGCACAACTCCCTGAAGCTGGGACTCTGCCAGAGGTGTCCCTCCTGGGCTGTTGGGGACCCTCCCTCACAGGCACAGGTAGCTCCCAAGTGCATTTGGAGTGGTATGTCACATCTTTCCTTTCCTGGCAGGTTTGTTACAGGCGCAATGGGCACAATGAGATGGATGAACCTATGTTCACACAGCCCCTGATGTACAAACAGATCCGGAAACAGAAGCCAGTGCTGCAGAAATACGCAGAGCTGCTGATTTCCCAGGGGGTGGTAAATCAGCCGGAGTACGAGGTACCATCTGTGGGGCCTGAAAGGAAAACTGCTGGTGGTAGCTCCAGGGGAAACGATTTATGTGGTTCAGACCTGGGTGTGAACCATATGAAGGGCCCACAGGAACCGTGGTGTTGTGCTTGTAACCCAAAGGTGGCAGAGCTGTGCTGGGGTTGGGCGTGCTGCAGACTTGGCAGCGATGGAGTTCGGAGCCACGGCTCATCCTTGAACTGTGCCAGCTCTGAAAAGTGCAGGAACATCTAGTTCAAGGATCACCCTGTGATCAGTGTGGAATAGGTCATGCAGCTCTGGGCCACTGCAGCACAGGCAGGTCCCAGTGCTCAGGATTGCTGTGGCCATGGGTATCTGGGCCAGAGCCCGTCCCGGTTCTGCTGCTTGGGCAGCTTGTGATGCAGAGGCTCCACCAGCCCTGCTTGCCCTGGCACCACCTTTCAGCATCACTAGGGTTGAACACAAGGTGCCAGCTCTGAGTGTAGCAGAGCTATGCCTTGGGGTACAGGGGTCCCAGCTGTGGCTGTGCTCTCTGAGGCTGAACTGCACAGCTTTGGGACTTCCTGTGGTGGGGACCCCCTGTCCCCTCTAGCACCCTTGTACGCTTACACCGAGGTCCTCAGGGTCAACACCAAATCCCCCATTAATGTTTTTCTGCCTCCTGGTTCTGCCTTTCAGGAGGAAATTGCCAAGTATGATAAGATTTGTGAGGAGGCCCATGCCAGATCCAAGGATGAGAAGATCTTGCACATTAAGCACTGGCTGGACTCACCTTGGCCAGGTAAGGCACTAGCAGCAATTTGGAGGCCATAGCAAAGCACCTGGCCTCTCCAGAGCCATGGCAGAAATTTTCTAGTAAACCACCCCACAGGGGAGGTTAGTGGTGCTCTTCTCATTCCTGGTGTCCCCACCTTTGCTTGAGGGTGTCTGTGACTTGAGGTCTTCCCAGGGATCTGGCACATGTCCTGCAGCATGGTGTTTCTCCTCCTCTGACAGGTTTCTTCACTTTGGATGGGCAGCCCCGGAGCATGACCTGCCCCTCCACTGGCCTCAATGAAGAGGACCTGACACACATTGGTCAAGTGGCCAGCTCAGTGCCAGTGGAGGATTTCACTATCCATGGAGGTAGGAGCTTGTGAAAGCTGTGCCAGACTGGGCATTTATTTCAGAGACATGTGAGATAGGGCTGGGATGTGGCCTGGAAGGAAGGGACTTACTGAACTGCTCCAATATGTGTGAGCAGCAGGTCAAGGGTGGGGATCCTTCCCCTGTGTGCTGCATTCTTGAGACCCTGCTTGGAGCTCTGGGGGCCTCAGAACAAGCAAAACCTGGACCTGTTAGAACAGGTCCAGAGGAGGCCTTGAAAATGATACCAGTGCTGGAGCCCCTGTGCAGGAGCTCTGAGAGAGCTGAGTGTGTTTAGCCTGGAGGAAAGAAAGCTCCAGGGAGACCTTAGAGACCCTTCCAGTGCCTAAAGGAGCTTCCAGAGAGATGGAGAGGCACTTTGCGCCAGGGCATGGAGTGACAAGACAAGGGGGAATGGTTTCCCGCTGCCAGAGGGCAGTGTTAGATGGGATATTGGGAAGGAATTCTTCCCTGTGAGTGTGGTGAGGCCCTGGCACAGGTTTCCCAGAGGAGTTGTAGCTGTCCTGGAAGTGTTCAAAGCCAGGCTGGACAGGGCTTGGAGCAACTTGGTCTCCTGGAAGGTGTCCCTTCTAGTGCAAGAAGCCCCTATGGCAGGGGTCAGGCTGGATGATCTTTAAGGTTCCTTCTCACCCAGACTCTATGAGAACTTGTTCACGAGGGAGCTGTGGGTAAGGGAAGTAAACCAAGGAACAGCTCTTCTTTGGAGCTGATCCTTCCCTGCTGTCCTGATTCCTCATCCATGGTTCATCCTTCCAGAAGAGGAGAATCCACTCCTCTGCCCACGGCACTTGCAGCCTGTCAGTCCGTGGGCTGGTTGTGGAACAGACCTGGTGTCACTGGAGCTCTGTCCCATGCTGGCTATGAACTGGCTCCTGTCCCTGCAGGTTTGAGCCGTATTCTGAAAACCCGTGGGGAGATGGTGAAGAACAGGACGGTGGACTGGGCCCTGGCAGAGTACATGGCGTTTGGCTCCCTGCTCAAAGAGGGCATCCATATCCGCCTGAGTGGCCAGGACGTTGAGAGGGGGACATTTAGGTAAAGCCCTGCTTTTGGAGGCTTTAAAGGCAATTCCAGCCCTTCTGGAAGGGATCCAAAGGCTGACAATGAAGTTACTGCTCTCCCTTTTCTAGCCATCGCCACCATGTCCTGCATGATCAGAATGTGGACAAGAGGACCTGTATCCCCATGAACCACCTCTGGCCCAACCAGGCTCCCTACACTGTCTGCAACAGCTCCCTGTCAGAGTACGGTGTCTTGGGTGAGTGAGTAGGTCTGTGCTCAGTGCCCAGGGTGAGGCAGCTCTGGAAGGCTAACCCAACCCTCTCCCTGCTCTTCCGTTCCTCAGGATTCGAGCTGGGCTTTGCCATGGCCAGCCCCAATGCCCTGGTGCTTTGGGAAGCCCAGTTTGGGGATTTCCACAACACTGCTCAATGCATCATCGACCAGTTCATCTGTCCCGGGCAGGCCAAGTGGGTCAGGCAGAACGGCATTGTCCTGCTGCTTCCCCACGGCATGGAGGGCATGGTAAGGACTCCCTGGCTCACCCTGCAGGTGCAACCCTGGACAGCAGTGGCACTGCTCATGACGTGGCAGTGCCTGGCATCGGGTTCTCGTGCTTGTCTTGGCCTGCAATGACCATCCCCCTTTTTGGTCCCCGTAGGGTCCCGAGCACTCCTCTGCCCGCCCAGAGCGATTCCTGCAGATGTGCAACGATGATCCCGATGTCTTCCCTGTGAGTGGTGGCCCCCATGGTGTGGTGCTCAGCCTGGCCCTCCTGTGCCCTGGATTGGGCTGGGTGGAGGGCAGCAACACCCCTGTGGGCTTAGCACAGTGGGAATCGATGGCAAGAGGCATGGCATGCCTTGGTCTCGTTCTGGCCAGAGGGTTTGGGGAAAGGGCCTGAACCTGGTGCCTAGGCTCCATGGAACCTGGGGCTGCGGCATAGTCCAAGGCAGAGGTGGATCTGAAAGTGGCAGGAGAGGGGGTTGCTGGCCAGACTAAGGTAGAGGGCACAGCCCTGGAGCCTCTCCCAGATCTCTGTGGGTCTCTGTGTGCTCTAGAGAGTGAGGGAAGGGAAGGAAGAGGGAAGGAAGGAAGGAAGGAAAAGGAGGGACGGAGGGAGGGGTGGGGACCACTCCTCTCCCTGCTGCTGGAGCCACAAGGCCAAGAGGTACCTTGTGTTTCCTGACATCCCCTCACCCGTGCTGGCCGAGGCAGAAGCTGGATGACTTTGATGTGCGTCAGCTCTATGAGTGCAACTGGATCGTCGTGAACTGCTCCACTCCAGCCAACTTCTTCCACGTCCTCCGGCGCCAGATCCTCCTGCCCTTCCGCAAACCGGTCAGTGCCAGCAGCTCCGTGCCCAGCTCGGTGCCCCTGCTGGACTGGGATAGGGCTGGGGGCAGCTTCTTCCTGCACCTCGTGGGCAGCTGGTCTCTGCCTGGCCAAGGGCCTCATGGTGCTCAGGACTGGCTTGGCGCTTGATGTGCAGCTGGTGGCTCGTGTGGGCTGCAAGGGCTGTGACCCCTGCCCAAACTCCACAGGGAGGTCAGGGCTGTTGGAGCCAACAGACACTGCTACATTACCTAATTCAGCCAGTTCTAGTCAGCTCCAGCCATGGGACAGGCAGGTCCCTGGTAGCCCCTCCACCTCTTCCCCAGGGGACATCCCAGCTGGGATGGTTGGTGCTGTTGGGAATGGGTGCCCAACCTGGCAGAGCACTGCAGCTGAGAAGCCAATCTCTGGCAGCTGCTCCCTTGCTCAGGCAGCATGGGCAGGGGAGGGCTGCTCCAGCACTGGCTTACAGGGGAGGTGTTTCTGGCAGGGCTGACCACCTTGCTCTGTCTCTTCTCCCCCACTCCAGCTGATAATCTTCACTCCAAAGTCACTGCTGCGCCACCCCGAAGCCCGCTCCAGCTTTGATGACATGCTGCCAGGTACGAGTAGCTCTGGCGGGGCTACTACACAGAGCTGCCTGTGTTCCCCCCGTGCTGCTCCGCAGGGTGAAGGGCAGGAGCCTGTGGCCTTGGGTAAAGTCTGCCTGGCAGCAGCCTCCCCATGCTGGAGGGTGGCCAAGCGAGGCTAGGGCCTTCTCCGTGGCACCCCGGAGCCTCATTAGGGCTGAGCCCGGCACCCTCGGGACACTCGGCTCAGTGGTGCCTCCTCCATCAGCAGCCACTTGCCGCTGGGATTTGGCAGCCAGTGGCACGTGGTGGTTTGTAGTGGGAGTTGTGCCTGTACAGGGTCAGCTGGCTCTGCCTCTCAGGGTCCCGGAAGGGGCTGGCATGGGATGTGGGCTGCTGGCACAGCGCTGTGAACTGCTGTGGCTCAGGGTGCCGTTCTCTCCCCTGGCAGGCACCCACTTCCTCCGTGTCATCCCTGACAGCGGCCCTGCGGCCCAGAACCCCGAGCAGGTGAAGCGGGTGCTGTTCTGCACCGGCAAGGTGTACTACGACCTGACCCGCGAGCGCAAGGCCCGGCAGATGGAGGCCGATGTGGCCATCACCAGGGTGGAGCAGGTGAGCAGGGTCCTGCCACCGCCCTGCCTACGGGCTGGGGGCTCTGCGGCCCCTGAGACGCTGCCCCGCGTCTCCTGTGACACCACTCTGTGTCCCCCACAGCTCTCCCCGTTCCCCTTCGACCTCCTCCACCGGGAAGCCGAGAAATACCCAGCTGCCGAGCTGGTGTGGTGCCAGGAGGAGCACAAGAACCAGGGCTACTATGACTACGTCAAACCCCGGCTTCGCACCACCATCAACCGCGCAAAGCCCGTCTGGTAAGGGTTTGGGGCGTGGCTGTGAGGCTGGGAGGGAACTGCTGGGTACAGACAGACCCTTCTTATGGCCACCTTCTCCCCGGCAGGTACGCAGGGCGGGAGCCAGCAGCTGCCCCTGCCACCGGCAATAAGAAAACCCACCTGACAGAGCTGCAGCGGCTCCTGGACACGGCCTTCAACCTCGATGCCTTCAAGGACCTGGCCTGAGCGCCAGCGCGGCGCTGCATGCTCCTCCGTCTGTCTGTCCGTCTCTGTCCTTCGCTCGCCTCCCCCCTCAACTACAGATCTTGTCAACCCCACACTGGTGCCTGGAGTCCTTGTCTGCCTCATGCCAGGGTGGCACCCGTGCAGCCACCCTGGGAGCGTGAGGGTCTGGGGGCTGCCGGCTGCCATGGTGGGTAAGAGCCATGGCCCCCCAGACCCCTGGAATGACTGGTCCCTGGGCGTGTCCCATACCCCCCAAGAGGGGCTGGTCCCCAGAGCTCTTCTATGGGTGCAGTGAGTCAGGTTCTTGCCAGTTCCTCAGTCTGGGACTTGCCCCTGTGCAGCCACCGCCCCTTGGAGCAGGGAGACAGGCCATCTGCACGTCCTGGGGGCGCAGGCAGGTGTGAGAGTGCTGTGCCCCGTCTCACTTTTGCCTGCCCTTGGGGAGTACATCATTCCCCTCTGCGTCTGCACCATCCCCCAGGGACAGGGCTGGTGCTGGGTGGCGTGTCCTCTCGTTGGAGACCCTGAGTGGGGCTCGAGGGAGGCGACCTCCCGAATGGGGCTCATTGTTGGCACCTCCAGAGCCCACCGCGTCCTCCCGTAGGACGTCCTTGTGGGTGGGGGCGACGGGGACAACCCCAGCTGGGACTCGCCGTCCATGTCCGCGGAACCCACCACGGCTTTTCGGTGCGACGCGGGTCTTCCAGCTGCAGCGAGGAAGTCGGGGGGTACGCGTGCCACACCCCGTGGCTGTGCTGTCACACACCGGGTCGCACACGGTGTCAGCGCACACCGTCCGCGCGGCGCGCGGGGGTTCCGCGTCGCT
>VXAX01004172.1:63147-92071 GCA_013399835.1 Leptocoma aspasia
ACTGGTCCCCACATATATCTGGGTACCCCCCCAAAACCTGTGGGTCCCTCTGTTCCTCCCCTCTATTACCCCCCCTTTCAAACCCCTGAGACCCCCCTCGGGTGTCTGAACCCTCCCCAGACACGAATCCCTTCTGGCCCTGGGGTCTCCCCCGAGCCTCTGGGTCCCTCCAAGCCCCTGGCTCATCCCAAACCCCCATGTCTTCCCTCTGAATCCGGGATCCAACCTGCGGAACCCCCAGGTTCCCTCCAAACTTGTGGCTCCAACCCAAAATCTTGGGTCCCCCCGGTAGCCTGTGGTGCCCCCCATCCCCGTGGGGCCCCCCCAAACCTGACCGGTCGCCCCCCAGAGCGGTTCCTGGCCCCGGGGGCTCCCTCGCGGTCGCTGCTGCCCTTCGGCTGCGGGGCGCGATCCTGCCCGGGGGAGGGGCTGGCCCGGGCCGAGCTCTTCGTGTTCCTGGGGCTGATTCTGCGGGAATTCCGTCTGGAGCCGGGCCCGGAGGGGCTGCCGGGGCTGAGGGGGTCGCCGGGCACGGTGCTGCGCTGCCGCCCCTTTCGCCTGCGCATGGTGCCCTGCCAGCCCCCGGGCTCACCCTGCCCTGGCTCCACTTGACCACTTTATTCCTTTTCCTGAACACTGTGACTCACCTGACTTTTTCTGACCCTTCCTGCATACACCTGAGTTCACCTGACCCGGTGACACTGCCTGAACCTGGCTGACCGTGACCCCCTGACTGACCCCGCGCGACTTCGGCCTCTCCCCTGCCAGCCCTGTGCCTCACCTAGACACCGGCTGTGACCCCAGCTGTGACCTTACCTAACCCCATCGGACCCTGCGTGACTCCATCCCGACTCACCTGACCCTTACTGACCACACCTGACCCTGTCCCTGCCTGACCCCTGGGTGCTCCCATTCAGCACCCCAGGTGCTGGGTCTGCCCGCACGCCAGGCTCGATGCAGTGTGGGAGTGCCCCGTTTACCTCCTCCCAATAAAATTTATACTTATGACCCCACCCCAGAACTCCCGGCTCTTCCTGGGACCCCCCAAAACCTCCGGAGCGCCCGAAGCCCCGCTCCCACCGGGGCTGGCCGCTCTCGGGACACGGCCTCGGGACAGCATCGGGGGATGCCGGTGTGGCTGATCTGTGCTTCCCCGCTCCCCGGGATGCCGGTGTGGCCGCTCTGCCCTTCCCCATTCCCCGGGATGCCGGTGTGGCTGATCTGTGCTTCCCCGCTCCCCGGGATGCCGGTGTGGCCGCTCTGCCCTTCCCCATTCCCCGGGATGCCGGTGTGGCTGATCTGTGCTTCCCCGCTCCCCGGGATGCCGGTGTGGCCGCTCTGCCCTTCCCCATTCCCCGGGATGCCGGTGTGGCTGATCTGTGCTTCCCCGCTCCCCGGGATGCCGGTGTGGCCGCTCTGCCCTTCCCCATTCCCCGGGATGCCGGTGTGGCTGATCTGTGCTTCCCCGCTCCCCGGGATGCCGGTGTGGCCGCTCTGCCCTTCCCCATTCCCCGGGATGCCGGTGTGGCTGATCTGTGCTTCCCCGCTCCCCGGGATGCCGGTGTGGCCGCTCTGCCCTTCCCCATTCCCCGGGATGCCGGTGTGGCTGATCTGTGCTTCCCCGCTCCCCGGGATGCCGGTGTGGCCGCTCTGCCCTTCCCCATTCCCCGGGATGCCGGTGTGGCTGATCTGTGCTTCCCCGCTCCCCGGGATGCCGGTGTGGCCGCTCTGCCCGTGCCCGCTCCCCGCAGCACCGGGGGATGCCGGTGTGGCCGCTCTGCCCGTGCCCGCTCCCCGCAGCACCGGGGGATGCCGGTGTGGCCGCTCTGCCCGTGCCCGCTCCCCGCAGCACCGGGGGATGCCGGTGTGGCCGCTCTGCCCGTGCCCGCTCCCCGCAGCACCGGGGGTCCGGCCCGGGGGCCGCAGCCCTGCCAGACACGGCGGGCGTCCATTGGTGTGTGCAGGGTTCTGCTGGTCTGCCTGGCAACAGGTGACCCGGATCACGAAGCGCTCTGATTGGCCAAGGGCTGGTGCTCCTGGCAACCGATACTTCTGATTGGCTGAGAGGTGTTACGGGCGGCGGGGGGCAGAGCGCGGGCCCGGGGCAGAGGCGCTCGGGGAGCGGGGGAATGGCGAGCGCTGGGGCAAGGAGTGCCTGCCCCGAACAACGACACCGAGCGCTCCCCCCGCCGCAAAAACACGAGGGACAGAGCAGCGANGAGCGCCCGAAGCCCCGCTCCCACCGGGGCTGGCCGCTCTCGGGACACGGCCTCGGGACAGCATCGGGGGATGCCGGTGTGGCTGATCTGTNGGGCGCAGGGAGGGGACGAGACCGCCCGCGCCTCCGAGTCGTGTCCAGATGGGGACAAGGGCAGGGGTGGTGGAGAAGGGAAGGGCTGGTCGGGGAGGAAAGGCAAGGGAGGGGCAGGCAGGGCAAGGGGCCACCGATACAAGGCCAGGTAAGCCTGGGGTGGGTAAGGCAAGGAAAGGCAAGGGTAAGAGTTAAACAAGGCAAAACAGCAGAGGGGAAGGCAAGACAAGGGAAGGGAGGGTTGGTAAAGGCAAGGAAAAGTAAGGCAAGGCAAGGGGAGGCAGTGGAAGGCGAGATAAGGAAAGGAAATGGAGGGTAGGCCAGGTAAGGCAGTGCAAGGCAACGGAGGGGTTGACAATCCAAGGTCAGGGGACGGTAAGGCTTAGAGAATAAAGCAACAGTTGATAATGCACCTGTGTGCTAGCTGGGTGCAGGGACATAGGACACAGGGACACACAGGCATTGGNTCCGGCCCGGGGGCCGCAGCCCTGCCAGACACGGCGGGCGTCCATTGGTGTGTGCAGGGTTCTGCTGGTCTGCCTGGCAACAGGTGACCCGGATCACGAAGCGCTCTGATTGGCCAAGGGCTGGTGCTCCTGGCAACCGATACTTCTGATTGGCTGAGAGGTGTTACGGGCGGCGGGGGGCAGAGCGCGGGCCCGGGGCAGAGGCGCTCGGGGAGCGGGGGAATGGCGAGCGCTGGGGCAAGGAGTGCCTGCCCCGAACAACGACACCGAGCGCTCCCCCCGCCGCAAAAACACGAGGGACAGAGCAGCGAGGGGGCGCAGGGAGGGGACGAGACCGCCCGCGCCTCCGAGTCGTGTCCAGATGGGGACAAGGGCAGGGGTGGTGGAGAAGGGAAGGGCTGGTCGGGGAGGAAAGGCAAGGGAGGGGCAGGCAGGGCAAGGGGCCACCGATACAAGGCCAGGTAAGCCTGGGGTGGGTAAGGCAAGGAAAGGCAAGGGTAAGAGTTAAACAAGGCAAAACAGCAGAGGGGAAGGCAAGACAAGGGAAGGGAGGGTTGGTAAAGGCAAGGAAAAGTAAGGCAAGGCAAGGGGAGGCAGTGGAAGGCGAGATAAGGAAAGGAAATGGAGGGTAGGCCAGGTAAGGCAGTGCAAGGCAACGGAGGGGTTGACAATCCAAGGTCAGGGGACGGTAAGGCTTAGAGAATAAAGCAACAGTTGATAATGCACCTGTGTGCTAGCTGGGTGCAGGGACATAGGACACAGGGACACACAGGCATTGGGACACACAGGACACAGAGGACATGGATGCACAGGACGTGGGGGACACACGGTATGGGTGCACAGAGCATGCAGGACACACGGGGACACACGCAGGACATGGGGGACACACAGAACTGTTCTTGTGTCCCTTGGGACTGGTCACATCTCCCATGACTGACCAAGGGCGATGCTTTCCCTTACATGACCTGTCTGTCCTTGATTTGGGGAAAAAAACCCTACAGCTTGGAAAAGTTGTATGATTTGGTATGATTTATTAAAGCACTGGGCACATGTGGGATTGTTCCCCCAAAAAACATGCGCACCCCTGAGAATTCCCAAATCTCTTTTATCCCCTTACTTGTGCATATGCATAAAGTTTCACAATAGATTCATGCATATTCATTTACTAGTTTTGTGTTACAATTAGTGCTTATCAGCCCTTGTACAGAGAGCTATCTGGTTGTCCTGTAGCCTGCCTTCTGCAGACTCAGTTTTGTCGTGCTTCTTGTTGAAAGGTTCAAGGGGGCCCCTATTGGAAGTTCACACTCCTTTCTCCTTGTTTGAGGCAGTTTTGCGAGCACAAATTGTAGGAGGCAGCAGCCCACTCGAGGCCACAGGCCCCTGAACACGAACATCAGCCCTTTTCCCTGTGGAACAAAACTCACCACCCCAGGTTGTTGAGGTCAGTTTGCAGGGCACGACTGGCACTACAGAGCAGCCCAAGCTGTAGGTGCTGGCAGGCTGGGTCTGGGATCACTTTGTGATTGCTCAGTGCCCCTCAGCACTGTCTCATCACCTTCAATACTAGGAACCTGTCTGACACAGCTGTAGCCCACTAGGGATGAGGCTCAGCCACAGCCTGACTCCCGGCTACCACAAGCTATGTCCTTACAGCAATTCCCCTTTTTCCTTTTAAATAAATGCCATGTCTACCATCCCCCTACAGGGCCCTTGCAGCAGAAATAGCAAACATGGTATAAATATCCCTTGTGTAGGCTCCACTAATTCTGGAATGCATCCGTGTACTGACCCTAATTCATTCCCCAAACTCACATTACATATCATGAGAAATCCTTATACCCATGCTTCTAAAATATTGACAATATCAATAGCTATGCATTACAAGGCAACACACAAGAGTAACAGCTGCCTCCTAAAATTCAGCATGGACAAGGATGTCTCGCAGAGGCAAGCTGCCAGCACCTACAACTTGGTCTGCCCTGGTAGTGCTAAGTGTCCCCTGCACACTGACACCAGGAACCTGGGCTGGTGAGCTGTAGGCACACAGCTTGTGGCAGCTGGGAGTGGGGCTGTGGCTGAGCCTCCTCCCTGATGGGCTGCAGCTCTGCAGGACAGGTGCCTGATACTGAAGGCAATGAGCTTCAATATTCGTCTCTACTGACCCGTCAGAAGAGAGCACACAGGTGAAATGTATGTGACACATGAGGGGTGTAAGAGGCTGCCCTAAAGGGCCCTGAGGAGACAGAACGAGCAGGAAGGAGCAGAAGCAGGTAGCCTTCCTTGGTGCTGCTTGTAACTCCACCGTCCCTCAGCTATAATCTGCTGAAATCTGCTGTAAGTGGCTGTACCCTGCCATAGTGGTGAGTTTTGTTTCACAGGGCAAAGGGCAGCGTTCGAATCCATCCAAAAATGCCCCCGAGAGAGCTGCCGCCTCCTACAGTTCCACGGTTCTGAGGATGTCTCCCAGACCCAAGCTGGCCTCACCCACAACATGGTCTCCTTTCGTAGAGCTACCTGTCTCCTGTGCACTGATACTAGGAACCTGGGGTACTGAGTTTGCTTTCACAGGGCAAAGGGCCGACATTCGGCTCCAGGTGCCAGCGGCCCCGAGCGAGTTGCGGCCCCGCGGTGACGGCGCCTGCTCTCCCGGGCGGGCCGGGCTGGGCCCGGCCCCTCACGGCCCCTCACGGCCCCTCCGAGGGCGGCCCCGGCCCGGCCGCTCCCGGCCCCTCCGAGGGCGGCCCCGGCCCGGCCCCTCCNGAGACCGGCGAGCAGGTGGCCATCAAGCAGTGCCGGCAGGAGCTGAGCCCGCGCAACCGCGACCGCTGGGCGCTGGAAATACAGATCATGAAGAGGTGAGGCGGGGCGGCGGTGCTGCCGGGCCGGGCCCGGTGCCGGGCCCGGGGCTCGCTGCGCCGTGTCGCCTCAGCGGCCCGGGACGCTCCGGCCCCGGAGCGCGGATCTGCCGGGTGCGCCCAGGGAAATGTTGGGAGAGGTTTCGGCCCCGGGGGATCCCCTTCCGGGAGGTGCCCGGCCCGCCGCGGCGGCGAGTGCGTGGAAGCTGAGGCGTGAGGAGAGTTCAGGCTGTGCTGCGGGAGCCTCTCGGGGCTCTCCCTGCCCTCCCGGGCTCCCCTGCCCTGCCCGCCGCTGCCTTCGCGTCCGTGCTGGGGCACCCTCGGGCTGTGTTGCATCAATTGTGGGCTGCAGCCCTCTGATTGCAGTTTGGGTCTTTTCATGACGGTGGTGCAGGCTGCCTTGCACTCCTTTGCAAGGCGTGTTGCTGTACCTTCTGGACAGGTGTCTAATGCATATGTGTTGAAGAAACACACAGTCCTGCATGTGAAATGCCAGGAGTTTGAATGAGTCTAGATCTGTGAAAGATGCAAACCTTTAGAATTCACTAATTCAGCTTCTGAAAGGATTTGTGACCACGTAGGGCTTTGAGTGATGACCAGGAGCATGTGAAACTGTACAGCAGTTGCAGAACATCATGTGTACTTGCCTAATTTTTGTTCTGCAGGCTGAACCATCCCAATGTGGTGGCTGCCCGTGATGTCCCTGAAGGGATGCAGAAACTGGCACCAAATGACTTGCCACTGTTGGCCATGGAGTACTGCCAAGGTGGAGACCTCCGCAAGGTGAGGTCCCTGGGGTGCTAACCAGGGAATGAAGCAGCTTCCAATCCTAGGTTTTCTACTGAAGTTTTCCCTTAAAACCTTTCCTTTCACATCCTGATGCTTCCTAATTCTAGTCATGGCATCAACAGGTGTTGGTGGCTTGGTCCTTGATATTATGTTCAGCTTTTGAAGACTTAAGTGCTTTGTGAAACTCTTTGTATTTCTTTGGATGCAAGTGACGCTGTTAGGAGTTTGCAGATGAAGAATGAGGGCAAGTGTAAGGGATGTGCCAACAGTATGTGAGTATGGCCAAGGGCATGTGCATCTGTAGGCTGTAGCCTTCCTGAAAGTGATGAACTCCTGTCTGTCATGGGAGGAAATAACACATGATAGTTCTAATCCTGAGGCTTTTCTGACCTTTGCTATAATCTGCCCATGGCTAAAACACAGACCTTAGGCCTCAGATTGGAGTTGATACTGGCAGGCCCAGGGGAAATGGCAAAGAGAGGTGGAACAAACAGAAGGATGAGAATGGGATGACAGTGACTGCTGTCACCTGCTCCTTTATCCTCCCGTGCAATTAAACCAAGGCACGAAGCTGTAATTGCTGCTACCACAGGTCACAGTCCATAGAGTTTTGTGCTTCTGGAGAATTTGATTGCTGTTGCTGAAACTTCTTGCATCCCTGAGAATTTGTGGGACTGTGAGCCTCACTCAGGATAGGGGAGGGAAAGACTACATTCTGTGTTGCTTCCTTGCAGTACCTGAACCAGCTGGAGAACTGCTGTGGCTTGCGGGAAGAAGCTATTCTTATCTTGTTATCTGACATTGGTAAGTGGCAGCAGTACCTTCAGTTGTGTGAGCTATGAAACCCTTTTAGTCCTGAATCCACTCTCCAAATATACAGCAGTGACCTTAGTGACTCCATTTTAACTGATCTTTTATGATCTTGATCATCTACTAGAGGTGTTGGGAGTCTGGGGGACAGTTTACAGGAATGATGTGGGGAAACACCCAGAGAGAGAACTCAGGTTGTGTGCAGAGTTCTGTGATGCTGACTTCAATCCTTACACTTAGTGTAAGTTCATTGTGTGTTTGATTGTACAAGGTTTGATATGAAAGCCATGCTTATTACTAGATAGAACTGAATCCTGACTGAGCTCGTGCTAGGTACTGTTACTTATGCTCCTACATCTGGCTTTTTCTGTGTCTCAGCTTCTGCTCTCAGATACCTTCATGAGAACAGGATCATCCACAGAGACTTGAAACCAGAGAACATTGTCCTGCAGCAAGGAGAGCAAAGGGTAAGCAGGAGGCAGTTGTCTCTCCCTGCACAGACAAGTAGGCTTACAAGGAACATGCATGTGCTTCATGGTCCCTCTGCAAGAGCCCTCAGCCCAGGATAACACCTGCCTCAGGTCACTGGGTCAGGTGAATAGTATTCTGTGTGCAGCTGAGACATTGTATTAGACATCTCTTAACACCTGACATTTTGACTTTCAACTATTAAGGAAAGAACCAGACTGTGATGATTGACCAAAGATTGGAAGATAACTGCTAAGTGTGCTACAACACCTTCAAATTCATTGTGGTTTTAGGAATCTATGGTAGCCTCCCATTTCTGCTTCTGTCTCTTCACTGGCACCTTTCCTGCATAGCTCTGAAGAGCTGAACGTTTTCTTTCTGCTGTATGATGTGCTTTTAACAGGACTTCAGTCTAGCATTCTTATTCTCTGTTGTGTGTTTCAGTTAATACACAAAATCATTGACCTTGGTTATGCTAAGGAGTTGGATCAGGGTAGCCTATGCACATCCTTTGTTGGGACTCTGCAGTACTTGGTAAGAAAGGAATTCAGCTAGAAGAGCAGCTACTGCTTTCTAGTGGGATAGAATTAACTGTTATCTAGCTTTGGGCTGGGATTAAGTACTTGTGTGGTATGGGGTGTGTTTGTGGTGCTGGAGCTAGCAAAGGTGACTGCTTTCCTGCTGAGACTGGGTTTTCTGCTAGCTACTTCTGTTACAAATAACCAGGAGTGCCAGTAACCTATGCTGCTCACTCCAAGAGGGTCTTAAAGCACGTGAGAGGCAGCATTCAGTAATGTCTTTAATCATTTGTACAAATGTTAATGAGGTGTTAAGGGGTAGAGAAAGCTCAGAGCTGGGTGGCTTTGTCTCATGTGTGCAAACCTGTGTGTCTCGTGTGTGTCAGGCTCCAGAGCTGCTGGAACAGCAGAAGTACACAGTGACAGTGGACTACTGGAGCTTTGGCACACTGGCCTTCGAGTGCATTACAGGCTTCCGACCATTCCTGCCCAACTGGCAGCCAGTGCAATGGTGAGTGAGCTGTGGCTGGGCCATCAGTGGCCATGATGTGACTTTCCTGTTTACAGGAAGCAGAGGTGTGGTCCCTTGATTCTGAGGATAATATCCCTATGTTCCTTATGGAAACTGACCCCCCTCACAGGAGTTTGACCCACCTGAGCAAGTTCAGCATTTCTGATTCTTGCTCTGTGGGATAAGGGCTGACTCCTGCAGGGCAGATAACAGAAACCAAAGTGGCATGTGTACTATGTCTGTCAAAAGCAGCTCTAAGAGCCTGCTAACATGCAGGCTGGGGAAGGCAGGCAGTTATTTCACCATTGTGCTTGCTTTCATTAGGCACACAAAAGTGCGTCAGAAGAGTGAGCAGGATATTGTTGTTTCAGAGGATTTATCTGGAGAAGTCAAGTTTTCTAGCAGTTTGCCCTGCCCAAACAATCTAAACAGGTGAGTACTAGAAATTGCTGTGCTGAGATAAACTGATTCTTCTGCCAAAGGACCAAGATTATATTATCTGTGTTAATCTGGGAATAAATTGAGTGCATGACACAGGCAGTACTACTGTCTCTTGTCAGACTTGTGTAGTCTTGGTTTCTGCCTTCTAAACACTGCATTTGTGATGGGGAGAGGTGGAGTGTTGGAGGGAGAAGAGGGGGAGTTTTGTCAGTCCTCCCACACAGAACAGGCCATATGGTTAGTGCAAATGCACTTTTTCATCTTGTGATCTCCTCCTGGTTTTTATTGCTCAGTGTTTTGTCTGGGAGGCTGGAGAAATGGCTGCAGCTCATGTTAATGTGGCACCCACGTCAGAGAGGTACAGATCCTACATATGGACCCAATGGGTGTTTCAAAGCTTTGGATGACATTTTGAACTTGAAGGTAAGCAATAGGTCTATATCACCCTGAAAAGTTTTCCAGAGAGCAGTTGCCTGTGAGAGGAGAGACTTGAATTATAGACTTAGGAGGAAGAGTGAGGCAGAAACTTGTAGAACTGTCTCTTGACAGTTAGTGACAGGTGCTTTCCTCTTGCTTCTTTGAGGACAAATCTTCCTGAGCTTGTTGGGAGTAGTGAATAGCTTCTGTGCATGCTTAGTTCCATATTCTGACAGATTCTACAGCTGAAGGTATTTAATTGCCATGTGGCCTCTTTTTCACCTGATGGAGGACAAGAACTTTGCCTAATGTTAGGAAGTAGCTGCAAAGTGACTTCTTGAGTCTGCCAAGTGCTTTGAGCAGTTTGTTGGTGGTCATTGCCTCAGCCCCTCAGTCTCTGCTCTGACATGACCAATGTATCTTCAGCCTTTCTTGTGCCATGCTACTCTTCTTGTAGTTGCTTCATGTTCTGAACATGGTTACGGGAACTGTGCACACCTACCCTGTGACAGAGGAGGAGACTCTGCAGAGTGTGAAGGCCAGGATTCAGTCAGATACAGGAATTCCAGAACAGGACCAGGAACTACTGCAGGAAGCAGGACTTGAATTGTTTTCTCAGAAGTTGGTCACTAAACATACAGCTGATAGCAAGGTGAGTCTGGATACTCCCTTTCTTGCTTTTGAGTGAATCAGAAGACACTGCTTTCACTTTGGGATCACAGGACTCCCTGCTGTTGTGGCACGCTTTTGTCATGGCAACCTCCCAGACCTAACAGCCACTGTAGCATGGGCACCCTTTGGTGTTCTGTGTGTGGCTGAGGAGAGCTGTTCTGTTTATGCTGTTACCCGGGCTTGCTTTTCCTGAGAAAACCTAGCTGAGTCTTTTGTCTTGTGCAGGTGAATGATACTGCAGCTGCAGACACAGACCTTCTCTTCCTCTTTGATAACAAGAAAGTTTCCTATGAGGCTCAGGTGGCCCTGCGTCCTCATCCAGAAAGCGTCGACTGCATCCGTAAGGACTGCCTCTGGCATGGGTGTGACGGGGGTCTGTGTCATCTACAAGGAGTACAGGGAGCTTTTGCATGCTGGGACTGGAGAAGCAGTCAAATGGACTGTCATTCATTCAGTTTATCAGAATAACTGCAAAAAGGAAGTGTTTGATTTTGATATAGTGGGGGAGCTTACCCAGCTCTAGGCTTTGCAGGCGGTGTCGTGCCCCTCAGAGGAGCAGTGTTTGGTCTGTCCTGTGATAACACAGCTTTCCAGCTTCACATTGATATGTACATTTCCCTTTCCCCCGCCTCCTCTGTTTTCAGTTCAGGATCCAAAGAAGACTCTCCACTTTTTCCAGCTGAGGAAGGTGTGGGGTCAGATCTGGCACACGATCCGGATGCTGAAGGAGGACTGCAGCCGGCTCCAGCAGGGGCAGCGAGCAGCCATGTACGGTGCCACTTTCCCTGGAAAACTTGTCTCTGTGCTCTGCTGAAAGGGATGACAGAAATGGGACCCTGTTGTGTTGCAGCCCTAGCTGGCTGATAATAAAGTCCAGGGTAAAGAAGCAAAAACCTTTACAAAGTATCCACAGGTGTTTAATTCAGCTGCGCACTCAGATGCTCAGGGTTCCCGAGCTCCAGCTCGCGGGGAGAGACTTGGTTTTTTCTGTCAAGAGGTAGGGCTGAACAAGGGCATGGGGGCACTTCAAAGGTGGAGGGCCAATGGGGGAATAAGGAGGGAGTGGCTGAGAGACATAGGAACCAGGGGAAGGAACCCAGGGAGTGCCTCTCAGGGTCTCCACACTGATGGAATGGGGAAGCCCATGATTGGAGCTGTAAGCAATTAATGAAAAGCTGAGAGTTAGCCCTTTGGCACAACTGCATTTGTCCTCACTGCTATCTCAAGTATCTACTTTGGATGTAAGTGGAAGCCTAGTGGATTTCTGTTTTTGGAGGCTAATAGGACCTTCTTGTCCATGCAGGATGAATCTGCTGCGTTACAATAGCACCCTCTCGAAGATGAAGAATTCAATGGCCTCCCTTTCTCAGCAGCTGAAAGCAAAGCTGGACTTCTTTAAAACAAGCATCCAAATCGATCTGGAAAAGTATAAAGAGCAGATTGAATTTGGAATTAGTGAGTATAGCATCTGGCAAACAGGTGTCATGCCTCTTTTCATGCCTCTTATCCTCACAAAAACACCTACCTCTTTGTCTGTGAACTGAGAAAGCCAGTCACTGTTCTTTGATTCCTGTAGCTTCTGAGAAGCTGCTGTTTGCCTGGAAAGAGATGGAGCAAGCTGTGGAACTTTGTGGGCGGGTATGTTTCTAAATCTAACTGCTTATCATAAAGAAAAAGAGGCTTGTTTTTATTATCTCTCCCCTCCTCCCCCTTTTTCTTCATTGTCACTGCCTTAAATAGAAACTCCTTGTGTTTGGACTGATTCCAGATTTCACATTGCCTTGGTTTGTGTGGCACCATTTTTGTTCCTTACTTAGTACTATATGAAGCTCATTCTGTTGTCAGGCTTAGGGGAAAAAGGGAGATCCTGGGGAAACCCAAAAGTGTCTTGGAAGTTGTTTTATCCAAGAGCACTGACCTAATTTCCTTGGATTGAAATGACTCCTGTTCTCATTTGTCTTTGGCCAGGGCTGCTGTTTGCATCTTGCAAATAGCGAGAAATACGTGTTTAGAAATATGAATGAGAAAGGAAGAACCAATGTGAGTGGTAGTGTCTCTAAGTATGAGGCTGTTCTGTTGCTTATGTTCTACCCTGCTTTCAGGAGGATGATGTGGACCAGTTAGTGAAGAGGATGATGGCCCTGCAGACAGACATTGTGGACCTGCAGAGAAGCCCACTAGGCCGTAAACAAGGAGGAACACTGGAGGATTTGTGAGTTGAACTGCCTTGAGCTTCAGATGCCAGGAGTGTTTCTGGCTAAGCTTACTAACTACAGGACAATGAAAGGACTCTTTCTTCCACCCAAATGATGGGGGACTGGGAGGGCTTTAACACTAAGGATGGTTTTTGACTCATCTGTCATTGGTCTGAAATGGCAGACATAGAAAAGATTTGAGTTCTCAAACTATTTGTTGTTAATTTTAATTCTTTGGAAACCCTTGGTTTTTTCCTGCTTTTTTCTTCTAGAGAAGAACAAGCCAGAGAGCTGTACCGAAGGCTGAGAGAGAAGCCAAGAGGTAAAAGACACTTTAGCTCAAGGTCAGCTTGCTTTGCTTTGGAGATGTGGTAGTGATCATTGAGAAGACCATCTGCCTTCTAGGGCTGCCCAGACAGCAGCAGCACACGGGCTCTCCTGGGCTTGCCTTTTTTCCAGAGGGGAGTCAGGGAGCCAGTTCCACTCTAGGCCAGCCTTCCTTTCTTGGTGCTGTGTAAGCTGTTCTCAGAACTCCTCTGGAGCTCTTCTCAGAGCAGGCTGTTGCCACAAGCACGTGCTGCTGCCTCTGTGTAGGAAGGATGAAAGACATGGCTGTTCCTTTGGTACAGCCCCAACTCTCCTTTTCAAGTTCTTTACATTTTGAAGAAGGTGGCTGAAATTCAGTGTAATTAATCCCACCCGAACTTGCATATCCCGAATTTTGGATGTTTCAGGATTGAAGCAGTAGTGGAAACAAGCCACTAAGAATCTTCTCACTGTGTACTACAAACCTATCTTTCTGTGTAATACTGCCTCTCATTCCAGATCAGAGGACAAGTGGTGACAGCCAGGAAATTGTACGACTGCTTCTACAGGCAATCCAGACCTTTGAAAAAAAAGTTCGAGTCATTTATGCTCAGCTCAGGTGAGCTTTGTAGATTTTATTCAGAGTTGAGAGAAGGCATTTTCTCTTCCAGCAAGAGAAGGTTTAAAACTCAATGCCTACACCTATTGAGATGTTGCTGTGTTACAGGGAATAAGTAACTTGAGAAATGTTCTCCTACTGCAGTGGCCCACATGTGATCTGATCAGTTTTTGCTTTTTTAATAGTAAAACTGTAGTTTGCAAACAGAAGGCATTGGAGTTGTTCCCCAGAGTGGAGAAAGTGATGACTCTGATGAGTGAAGATGAGGAAACAGTTGTTAGGCTTCAGGAGAAACGACAGAAAGAGCTGTGGAACTTGCTAAAAATTGCTTGTGTAAGTAAAATAAAAACTCCACTTTAACCAAAGAATATGGTTTGTAGCACAGGTTACTGAAATGCTAGTAAATTGAGCATGTCCTATGGTTCTTTATTTTGAATTCATATTAAAGCCAAGTTCCAGGTTGGCTGCTGAAAACTAGTGGACATAATTGCACTCTGAATATTCTGTGTTTTCTTCAGAGTAAAGTACGTGGTCCTGTTACTGGCAGTCCAGAGAGCATGAACACATCACGGCTTGGCAGCTCGGGTCAGCTGCTGCTGCAGGTCCCTTCTGGAACATACCATTTATCAGACCCTGTGAGAAAAAGGTGAGGCAAAGGCGAGTTCTTCAGCTGCTAAAGCCAGCACTGCAAAGCTGGGCTTTGTGAAATAATGGCACACAGGCTTTCTCGTGTTTTACACTTTGTGTTCAGCTTGCATTGGCAGCAGGCTTGGTTTTGCTCAGTAGTTAGACTTCCTGGGCTTCCTTATGAAAAGTGGGGAATCATGCATAGCTTCACTTCCCCCTCAGTAATAAAGGTGGTTTTTTGGTTTTCTTCCTTTAATGTGAGACTGGTTGGGCTCACTTGGACATACACTGCCAGCAAGAACTGTTGGAGCATTGTCATGTAAGGTGGGAGCAGCTGAGCTGTGTCACTGAGGAGACTGCTGTAACCAAGCCCGTGCAGCTCTGGCTTGCTTAAATGAACTGGGTCACCACTTGGAATGAGTGGTTTGTTTAACTGCATGTTGCCCCATCCTTAAGTTTATCCTTGAGTTTATAGGCTTCTCAGCATTTTCTCTAGCAACAGTGGTTCCACACACTAAGAACCCAGTCCCATCCTGGGTTACATTTCCTTTCCCCCCTCCAGGAACTCAGGGGCTGCCACCAGCTCTTCAAGTTGCAGTATGAATTACAAGCCTATGACCTGACTGACTTCAGTGTTCTGCAGCCTGTCTGCCAGAAATATTTCTTGATGATAGAGGCAGCATCTCTTTAAACTGCCATAGAAATTAACAGTGTAATAATTGTCCCTTTCAGTGAGGAGCTACTGCTGGAATCTCGGAAACTTTGTAGCCAACTAGAAAATGTGATGCATGACACAATGAAGGATCAAGAGCAGAGTTTCCTGGTAATGTATTCATTCTTCTGTGAATGGACTGGGGAGAAAAGCATGGCTTCAAAGTTCTGCTTGTGCAACTTTGCCACCACTAATACAGCTAAAGGAAATCTGCAATTTCCTCTTGGACAAGGGGAGGTAGGAGCTGCAGAGGTGGGAAGGACCTGTTCCCTCATCACCTGCTGACTGACACACCCTGCCTGCCAAGCCCGGGAGCCACGGGCTGGGAACAGCAAAGGATGGGGCGAAGTGCCTGGCTGTTGTAGGAAAATCCTGCAAAACTGCATGCAAACTGAAGATCATGGGGTGGCAGTACAGTGGTGGGCAGGGATGCTTAATTTAATGATTCAGAATATTAAGGAGAGAGTAAAATACTAGAGAGTGCAAGTAGGCTAAGTGTTTCCTTGACAGCAATCACGTGGCTCATCATGAAATTATATTGGCCAAGTTGTTCACAGTAAATTTTTTAAAACTCTATACTAGAGAAAGCTCAGTTGTAACCTAGTGTTGAACTTGATTTATTCTTTAGGCTCTAGACTGGAGCTGGCTGCAGCTTCAGGTGGAAGAAACAAACAGCCCAGAACAGACAGAGATGTGAAATCACTTTGGTTGCCTCTGAAGCCATGCGACTTTGGGAAGCCAACTGTGAAAGCTGCTGCCTCTGAGAAGGGAATACCAACTGCCTTCTTCTACTGTCACCAACTGCTCATGTGACACATCTGGCCTAGCTTTTAGTATCTACTTCTCAGACACTTTTTCACAAAGATACAGTAGGGAATGCCTGCTCTTAACTGCTTGGAAAATGTTCTTAATTGTGCCTTAAGACAGCAGATACTCTGTCCTGATAAATCTTCCCTTAGGCATCACCTGTGGCTGTTTTGCTGCATTTTAGGCTTTCTGATGAACAGTGGACAACAACAGATACCCAGTCAATGGTAGATGTCACCTTCCTAATGAACTGTGAACTTAATTTCTTAACTTTGCTGATTTGCACTTTTTTTCTTTAAGTGTAATGGTTGTACTTACCTAATACTTGTTTCCTGTATGGGAACGAAATGATCTAAAACATGTAAACTTTTGGTTTGCTCTTTTTGATGCGCTCAATAACACTAGAATGGAAAAAGCTGCTTTCACTGTGCAGGTCTCTAAAACATGAGAGGTGTTAAGAATGTTATCCTAGAAAGCACAGGAGAAGGAAATCTTCAGTGTACAGGTACCATGTAACAAAGCATTTGCAGATTATCTATTAACCATGCTTAAAATTGCATGAAAAGAAAAAAAAAAAAGACCAGAAAACCCATCTGGATGGAAACTTGGTGAGAGTCAACACACACCACCCTTGTGTTCTGACCGTGACCAATTTATTTCATTCTGATGTAACCCCAAATTTCCACTACAGCACAGAGAGCTCCTTTTATAAAAGGATGTGAAGTATAGGACATGCAAAATGCAATACAATAGTGGGGAGAGGTTGGATTTTCTTCTGTTTTTTTTTGGAACAGATTTAAAATACAGGAAACTGAAATGTGGCACAAACATCACAACTTCCATGCATGCCTTCAAGTGTCTTCCTTTGTTGTGCTGGCACACTCTGGACTTCAGCATTGGGTTCAAGTCATTTTTGGGAAGAGTAGAAAGTTCACGCTTCTTGAAATTTCAGAGTAATATTAAGGCTGAAATGCACAGGGTACACTTTTCCTTCATCTTCCAGAGCACCACCAGTTGTTTTACTTAAAGCTGTGTTAAACTTCCAGCTCAAATCCCAGCCCAAGTTTGTGACCTCCAGCACTGAAATTCTTGGCATCAATCAAGCCTGAGAGTGTCAGCTTTACACCTACAAAAGCAAGCCATGAGAACCATCACACATGAGATCCCTGCAGTGCTCTCACTAACTTAGCTGCCACAGGAACTTGTGTACACAGACATCTTTACTTCTGTGTAAAGCTCCTTTGTTCCTCTGTTCTGTTCCTGGGATGACAGTGAATTAAAGCACAGTGCAGTACTTAATGCTACTTGCTGCTACCAGTGACAATTACCTACCAGGTCGGAGGCAGTGAGTGTAACCGATTCCAACGAGGCTGGCATTGTTCACTTTAGCCTACAAGAAAACAAAATCACAGTATTTATAAATGTGTTTAAGTGTTCATACAGAGGTGTCCCCGTGCCCTGAGAAGGTGCCTTATGCATTAATGCTCTTCAGCTATTTGTAGACCAAGCTCTAGTAGAAGCACGTTCCAATCTTTTCACAGGAGTTTCCATCTGAAGCAATGGTGGTCCAGTTCTGCCTGCACAGAATGCCACGCTGTTCTTCACTGCCTCCTCTCTTATGTCTTCATATCCTTTAAAGAGCTACTTCCTACAGTCCCTCAGAGCCTGTCTTGTTCACATCAGTCAGGAATTTTTTTTTTCTTCTAATGAGCAAGAAATACATGAATATGCAATCCTCTTTTTGCATTACTAAGTTTTGAGCTCTTTACAATAGTATTTCTCATCTTTAATTTTGGTTCAGTCGTCCTGGAACTAATTGTTGTTTTGAAACACAAATGCTTGCTGCTTCAGTTCTTAGTGTTAAAACACACACATGTCAGCTAACTTTCAAGGATAAACTTACTGTTCAGAGAGGGCTGTAAGCTCAGCTGAACTTCCACCATTGTAACCATAATATGGTTTTACACTATGGATTTAAGAATTAAAAGGACACTGTGTCCTTTCATTACCTTTTAAAATACATTCTGCAGCACACTAGCACACTGTTCCAAGCACACTAGTTGGACTATTTCACTATGGACGAAATTATATTTAAGATTTCTTTTCCCCCATAATTTCACAAGTATGATGTGTGAGGTCCCAAATTAAATTTGAACCACAAGAGAAGCCGCAGTTTGCAATCTACTGTACTTCCTCAGTAACTAGTTAAAGCTTCATAACACAAATTTTCAGTATTCAGGGGAGCTTGAAATCCTCATTTCTGTAACAAAATCCTTACCACAACAGAAGACTTGTCATCCAGTTGGTACTTTCCAGCAATACCAAAACGTGTGTTGTTACTGCCAGCAGTCCATGCAAGATTGACTGATGTCTCGACCTTCTCAGTAACCTTCTGATAAATAGACCCACCAAACTCAGTGCCATCGTTCCTGTTTGTAACAGATGCAAGTGTGTCAAGCCTGGCCTTGTTTAGTGACTCCTTAGATTAACCCTTCCCCACCATCATTTGATCTTTATCTCCTGAACTGAACCAAGAGATCCAGTACTCCCCTGAGCCCATGCTCACTACTTCCTAGCTGGAGCTGGCAGACTGCTGCTCCTGTTTTTTTACACAAAACATGTTTTGCTTTGCAGAATGGAACAGGACTTTCCTACAGTTTGAGGTTCTGACAAAAGGAAAAAAGCCAGCCCACCCAGATAACCTGGTTGCTTGTCTCAAGTAAGCCACCGTGCAGTGACACATAAAGGAGACTTCGGTCATGGGAGTGAGAAACTGAAAATGTTGTTGCATTACAATTCTTTAAATACACCATCCTCAAAGCATCTCAGGCCATGTGAGTGCCAAAACTAGAGCTAGGCAGGGGTGACAGCTGGAAAGAAACACAATGCTACATGTGCCTTTCTCCCTCATCTTGGGCACTTCTGAGGGAGAAACTTTCTGTCTGATGGAGAGGGGAGAAGGTACAGTAGTTTAATGGAAGGCTTTTTTGTCTCATGCCATTACAGAAGTTAAAGCTCACAGCTTTTAATTACAAATTACCATAAAGGGCCTTTACATCACCATCTTAGATATACAAACCCCCAAATTACTCTGAAACAAGGTGTCAGGACAGCCAAGAGTTGGGAAGTTGCCCCTAATTTAGTTGTACTGGAAATGAAAACACTGAACATAAATTAATAGGAAACAAATCAGCATCCCCTTCCCTTCACCCACTTTGACCTAAGGCCACTACTGCTAACGACTCCAATGGTTTGGCTCTGATGTTTTCCTAGGCTCAGGTAATACTTACACACTAGTGTGCAGCTGAAAGTCTCCTGCCTTATATCCCAAGGCAAAGTTACTTTGTGAAAGCTTATACTTGGCTGTATCATAAGCCATCTGGTAGCCAGCAAGCCAGCCTTCATAGCCCACCACTGCCCAGCCATAAACAGTTGGTCCAGAGAGATCAATGTCTACATTGCAGCCTACGTGTACATAGTCTCTTTTGTAGGTGGTCTTCAACTTTCCACTCTTCTTCCTGCAGAGAGAAACACACAGTTCCATCTGCAGTAGTACACAAGTATGTAATATATGTGGTTTTATTCCAGTCTCAATGTCCCTTAAGGCCAGTTAATGAAACTACTGTATTCCCTGCTCAGAGTTAACTGCTGCTGAAGAGGGCACAGGAGAATGGTGTTATGTATATTCACCTGGTGCCACTTCTCCCCCTACCACCTCCACCTCCATACAAGCCTCAAGAAGCAACAATTTCTCAAGAAGCAAGAAAGGCAAAATTGTTTCTCCATGCTTTAAAGCCTATCTGATTTCAACTTTTTTACTCTGTGAGTGTGATGTGTTATGGCATCATCAGTTTCTTTCAGGAGCATCCATAACCTGCAGTAACAGCTCTTTCAATGAATTTTTGTCTGTTTGGTTCTCTCCACTGTTCCTTCCTCGTGCAGTGCTTGCTTTCCTTTCTCCACTGCTGGGTACCAGTCTCCTCTACCAAAACCAGATTTCTTCATCCTCCAGACATGCTCCACTCAGTCTGCCTTTTTCTGTCCCTCTTGTGATACCTCTTCCTCTCTCCAATGAATGGCTCTGTTGATTTTGCTACCAATTCAAACACAACTAGGACAAAACTTCAGCACCTCTTCAATTCCCTCCCCAGCCCCCTTTCTCTTCCACTCAACACACAGCAGAACACTTGTGTTGCCTGGGGTCTCATATTTGACTTAGCTTTTAATTCCTCACATCCAGGCAGTATTTCAAACTCAAGATTCTTCTGACAGGCTCTCCCCAACAATAAATTAACACCAGTCTCAATCTTTGTGCATTATTCAGACATAAACACCCCTCCTTTGCTCTACTACTTACCAAATTTAAGTCCATGAGAATTGAGAAAGACAACTAAGTGCTATTCCACTGCCCATTCTACCTCCTCATTCAACTGCACAGATCTGGCCAAAAGCATCAGCAAAAACAAAAAATTGGTTTACTGAGTTGACAGCCTTAGGACTGGCAAGACCATGAAGGCCTAGTTGTTTAAGGGGAGATCTGGAGATCTAGTACCTACTGCAAAACAATAAATTTCCACTGGCCAAAAAGCTGAAGAATGCTTTCAAGCAGAACTTGTCCTTCTGAGCTAGGTGATATCCACTGCCTGCAGAAGATTCTACAGTGACTGCAGAATCTTCTCCAATAAATGCTGAGCTTTTACACCATGAGCAGAGTTAGTATTTTTAGAAGTTATGGGAAATTCTAGCATTCTGTAGATAAAGGAAATAGAAAATGTTTACCCTGTGTTTGGTACAAATGTAGTGTCAACAGCCACCTTCAACCCTTCAGCCAACTGCAAAGGAAAATACACATCTGCTCAAAAATCAGTTGAAACATTATTTGTTATATTCCACTACTAGAACTCTACTTCCTGTCTAAAGGGAAAACAAATCAGGACCAAAACGTCTCCCTCATGATTTACAGTGACATCTGAAGATGCTGCATGATGAAGGATTAAAATAGGACTTTTTCTCCCCACAATGAAGCCCTTTAACAGCACAGACTTTGTAAAAACTTCCTGGTTTTACATACAAGGAAGACGACACGTCTAGTGCTGACAAGAAAATTATTCACAGAATAATGACAGAAAGAAAACCACTCAGTTCATGTTTGCTTATTCTTTACAGCTCAAACAGTCCATACAGTAGCTCAAAAATCTCTCATAATCTATAGATATTCTGTTAACACAGGACTTCTTCACAGGCCAAAGCACATCCCATCTCATTTTCCCCCACCTTTGTTATTAGCTAGACAGCACTTTCCATTTTAAAGCACAGGTAAAAGTACAAACATGAATGGCCATACATAGCAGATGGCACCACAGAATTTTTACTCTCTTTGGCATCATTGCCTTGTACTTGAGTCCTTAAGTGAAAGGCATAAACCTCTTAATGTCAAAAAGAACTGTGGTTTGAGAGTGCTGCACACCAGCAACCCTTTGTGCAAGCAGTGCCAAGCTGCAAACACTCATCTTTCTCTTCAACCTCACAAAATATATTCAATCTCAAGGCAGCCAAACTTGAGTTCTTATACATTAAAGCGTTTAAATGATGTTGGTTTATTAATTATGAGACCTGTCTTTGGTTTCCTTGCCTGACTGCAGCAGTGACAGTTCTACAGAGGTTCACTCAACCAGCCAGGTAATTCCACACACCTCTAAGTGCAGTAACTGTGCCCCCAAATCATTACCCAGCAGCAGCCCCCACTCCCAGCCTGTGTGTTCTGCAAACATCTGGAACTTCTTTTAATACTCCAGATACTTTTGTGCAATTTTCACTCTCCAGTGCTCTCCCTTCATCTCAATACTGTCTCATACCGATTTCAGAAACATTTCCAAAGTATCCACTTGCTCTTACCTGATTCTCGACAGAAATTTCTGTTCCCAATGTGTTATCTGTGTTCCACTTCTGGGTGAATGTAAGCCCATGGCCCTGCTCCTTGTATTTGGTCTCTAGGTTGCCTGAAGCCTTGCCTGTGTCCGTGTTGGAAATACCGGTTGCAGTGAATTCCTGCCAAGAGCACAGAATCACACAATCACAGCCCAGCCTGAGCTGGCAGGGAGCCACAAGGATCCCCGAGTCCAGTTCTTATGCCCATGGCCCATACAGAGATCAAACCCACAACCCTGCTGTTATCAGCACCATGCTCTAATCACAGGGCCATGAGTTTCAGCAGTCTTTATATTTCATTACTTTCAGTTTTGCAACTTGTCAAGTGCCAGCACTCACACCCTTAGGCCTTTTGACAGAACCTTCAAAATCATCCTCCACCTAAAATAATTTCTTTTGTGTCACAAAACGCTCCTTCTGGCACCTCTGTTCTGAGTATTTCTTTTATTGAGGTGTACTGACAGAGCCCTGGAACTTGCCTAGGTTGGCAAAAGCCCTATTACACAAAGACCTGACACCTTCATTCACTTTTCATCATGGCAGTTTGATTACTTGCTACACCCCATCTTAACTTTACCACACTTTTCCCCAAGCTTATGCATCAAAAAATCCTTTTTCTGACTTCCACTGCCAAAGTGGGAGTTATTTCAATACCCTACAATTTGCTCTGTACCTTCATGTGACTCCATACCCAGATATAAAAAGATACTTGCTTGGGATACAAAGCTGTATATATTCCTGGATTTTTCTTCACAATCTCCTCTAATTCCCTTTATCATCTTACTAGTGCTGTCCCAATAGTGGGTGGAAAAGCACCTGTTGCACTCCTGGAAATCCACTCCCCCTTAGGAAAAGCAATCTTACATTCAAGTTAGGTGAATGGCAACAAGAGAAAAAGTTCTTTCTCACATTTCTCCAAACATTTTGTGTGTTTCTGCATTGTTATAATTTCCCCTCACCCTGTTTCAGCAGTGGAAATGTTTTCTGGAGAACTGATGCTTTTCATACCCACTACTGCACCCTATCATTGTGGTTCCCCCTACCATTTATGCTATTGTCACTTAGACTCTTCATACACTGTGGTGGTGACTTCAGTACCTTCTCCCACAACTTCTCCTTCATTCCCTCAGCCAGTAACTCCACAAGTTAAGTCACCCTTCATAAGGCACCTTCAAATTGCAGAGCTTTTCTCCTTTACAGTATCAGAAAGTAACCTGACCTGAGCACCCTGACATGGCTCTGTCAGGCTGCTCCTTCCCTGAGCAGCGTCATGGAACCAACAACTTGGAGTTTTGTCTAACATGTATTTTGTAATATGCTGTTTGGTCAATTCTTCACACAGCAGAGCTTCCTGGTATTTAGTGGACTTGAAATCTCAATACACAGCTCTCCTGGAACAGCTCAAGTGTCTACTCAGTGTTTCTTGCACAGCTGAGTTTCAGGCAGTGAGCAGCAGACTGCTGCAGCAGCAGGAAGCTCAAGGTGGAGGAGTTAGGCTTTAAGAAGTGTCTGAGAACTCCTCTCATTTGTTATCCTCATCTCTCCAACATTCCCCTTGAAGGAAGATAAATGGTCTGTCACTACATTGGCAAGTTTTGTCTCTCTTGAAGTTTAAATATTGAAAGATACAGTGAAGAGATGGCAGGATCCATTCCCAACATACCCAAGCTCTGGAACCCTGACTTGCCAGATCCTTCTCATTCCAGGACTGTATTCCTGGATGTACATTACTCTGACAATTCTGGACTTTGCAGAGCATACAAGGATACAAAGATTGTCTTAAAATGGCTGTGAAGTGCTAGGGAGACAGGTCACATTCCTTACACACAGTTTGGGGTGGTGAGGGATGCTGTTGGGGCAGGAGGAGACACTTACTTAAGATAATGCACTACTGCAACAGCACAGCAGTTATTAGAACACATCTAGCCAGCTACCAAAACATGTGACAGAAGTCAGGATGTGTTAATACTATTTTAAGACATAATTGCTATACAGTGTTCTAATGTCACTTCCACAAATTCAGTGTAAAAATGTCTCAAACCTGTATCAGAATTCAGAAGTAACTTTCTTCTAATCTTAGAATAAGAAACTGATTTTAAAAAGCTTAGTTTCTTTCTCAGATCAAGTAAAGGACAGACTGTAAACACCTGTCTCAAAGGCAAAGGGAATAAAAAACCCTGCATTGTCATATGATCAAAAGCCAAAGCATTCTGTCAGGCATCAAGAACTCAAACTGCCAGAGACAGAAGTCTGCTGCCATCAGTCTTTATCTCTGTAAACCAGAACATCTCACCCAACCGTAATTTCTTGAATTTTTTGTAGCTGAAAAATCAAATTCATTCTGGCTCCATGTCACATGCCAGTCTGCATCAGCAGTAAAGCTTCTCATTGTCCTTCCAGTTCATGGTGCCTGGCATCTACAGGAATGCCATGAACTTAGCAGGCAAAACCATTTGCAATCTATGAAACAGTTATCATCAACAGACATCATCATTGTGGTTTTTTAAGTCTACAGGTATCACTGTTTTTTCAAGCCCATGGGAAAAACACCCAAAGGTTAGTGTTGTAACACAACAGCATGTGTGCCATGAGTATCCACGTGTGAATTAGATCTCACACTTTGTTCCTACCTTCATCTCCATCCCCAAAATTCTGTTATTGTTGCATCAGAATCCTCATCAGAAACACTGACAAGCTCAAAACCTGAAGCAACACACAACTGTACCAATACCATATCTATCTAGTTTTCCCTCTTGCTGTTTTTACAGCGTTCTTGTTGTGGACTGTTGGACAAAGATTGCAAATGGCTTTACATACCTGGATCATACAGCAGATGTAGAGCTATGAACAGTTAAACTGTACAATGTGAATAATAACACAACTGAAAACAATTCAACAGTTTACAAATGACTTAGTATGCAGCACAGAAAGCCTTGTTGGACAAAGCAATAAAGAGCCAACACGTCAAAACAGTCACCATTCTTACCAACTGGATAAACATCCAAAGAAAATTGCATGGAAAAGAAAAAGCCCATTTTAGAACTTAATACAGTTGTTCATGTTCCATCACAATCAAAAGACAGCAGAATTAACTATTAGCATATTATTTAAGAATCTAAACTTCCAGCCAGGAGAACTGCCTTCCAAGAGATGTCAGTAAGCAGAGGAAGCCACAGTAGGGACACCCCATAATTCCTCATGCCCACACATTCCTGGGGTACAGTGCAAGTGTTGTCATCAAAAACTCAACTGAGACAGAACACAGGAATACACAAGTAAGCACTTACACCATTTGCACAATAAGAATGCAAGAGAAGGAGGGAGCTCAGGCAAATATGGTTAGAGCAGGCTGAGAAGCAGCTCCTCTTACCAATCACAACAGCACTGAGCAGTAAAACGTGCAGAACTCAGAGTGAGAACTCATGTATTATTAGTAAATAATATATGCCTGTGGTTAAAGATCAAAATGATGACACCCATTCCTGGTTCTGCCAGCCCTCCTGTGAAATTGCAAGGAAGCTCCCACTTCTCCATCATTAAAATGGGGATCACAGGATATGCTTGTTACTTGGAATGCCAAAGCTTACTTAAGCTCTCAAATTCTACGTATTTCTACAAATTCTACATTTTCAGTTTTAATTAAGTCTTGAATTTTAAGCACAGTGGAAATGAGTGAAAACACATTTAAGTTAAATGCTGGTGCTTACTTGTCCCTTGACCTTTTGGATAAAAGTCCCTCTGGACTAAAAATCCTATGAAAACTAATAACAGCAGGGAAACTCAGTTGAATTCATAAGTAGAAATGAGAGCTGTGTAAGGTGAAGAAACTCATGTTTGGGATGGGTCAATGGAACAGGCAGGAAAGTAACAACAAGGTATATGAAAATTCTTGCTATGAGTTTTAAATGAGAAATCAAAGAGAGAAGCAACACGTGCTAGCAAGTTACTGCTTGTTACCAGCTCAGGAATTTGTCCCTCCATTGCTATGCTGGTGATGTTCAAAGGCCCCAGTACTTACCACCCCACTGGAAGACTTGGTCTTCAACTCTAACTTGACCATTCCAAATCCTGAAAATAAAATAGCACACAGCACCTGTTTCATTGAAAGATACAAACAAGGTTTATTTCCAACATATCCAAAGTATGCCAGGCAGGGCACACTGACCTGAAACATCCTATTTTCATGTTTAAACAGCTGTTGATCATATTGAGGGTTATGAGGATTATGAGAAAAATGATTGAAGGAATTCTGACAACTCAAACATAATTTATAGTCATAACAGATACCAGCCATCAAATACCTCCACCTTCTGTAGCTACCTGCAGTCTGAGACCCATCAATACAGTTAATTATCTTTTCTGATTTACTTAGTTTAAATTTTATTTCTGATTTCAAGGCAGGAAATTTTTCTTCTCCTCTACTCCAAAAAAGATATGTTTCAACTTACTTCAATCAGTGCCATATACAGAAGTATTACTGCTTTCTTCCTTTTCTGTCTGCTCTGAATCTAGGGAAATATCTGGCCCTTGCACTAAGTAGAAAAGCTTCAAGTAACTGACACTAAAGCAGGGAACTTGAGCTGGCTTTTAGCAAAGCCTGAACTCCAGGGTGGGAGAGACCAGACCACAGTGCATTTTACTTTTATGCAGCATATAGATTTGGGATACAAATGAAATCTTTATTGCTCACAAGCTCAGAATAAAAAAAAAAATCAACACTTTCTAGTACTGTTTCCAGAAAAGGGACAAATACTGTGAACAAATTTGCACTGCAGCTTTAACAACAGGCTATTCTGATTAACATAAAGATCACTCTTCCTCAGGAACCTGTTTACTGCCACATATGGTCTCCTACAGCAATCTACATCAGTATCTCTGATTTAATGACTCCAAACAGAAAAATCAGAAGGTGAAAAAAGGGTGCAGCACTTTTCAGAGGCTTTCTGGAGGGCATATTAAGGTCAAACTTGTAACCTTCCCCTTGGACTCGATGCCACTGCAGTACTACCATAACACATGTCCAAAGTGCAGAATCAGGAGCCAGATGCTCCAGTGCTCTGCTGATTTTCTGCCACAGGACATTAGGGAATCTCTGAGCTCCTTGTGTTCTTACAGGCATTTTCAAGAAGCCTAAAGAAAAAACATGAAAGGTGATCAAACCCTCCTCATCTTACTTACCATATCCCTTGTTGAAAACATCCCTGGCAGACTTTCCCAAGTCACAGTAGGACGGTGGGACAGCCATTGGATCTGAAACATACAGGAAGCTGTGAGAATCTGAGCTGCAACAGCACAGAATCTCAATTATATCCAAACATTGATAAACATCTATGGTTAGCAGTCTCAGAGTACGTCACCAATACAGAACTGTCAGATCTTTGAAGAATGCTCATCAAAGTCATCCTTGCATCGTTGTTGCTTTGTCAAAAACAAGCTTCAATTCAAAGAATTTATGAAAGCAAATCCATTATTTAGAACCAGTGCTGTTACATTCCACTATGTATACTGGCCTCACAGTCTTACACTGCAAAAAGAGCTCACAGGAGCCTTAGTGCTGCTCTGAAAAGGAGGAAACATTGCTTTTGTGACAGGACCCATTCTGAAAGGGCCCTCAAGTGGCAAACAATGCCAATGCTTAACAATCCCAGAGGAAACCAGCTGTCACTTCCACCTGCACTTGTGACTCCATAGAAAGCTCTTTCAGAGATGTGAAAAATATGGAAGAGATCTCTGTACACTGTCCAGTAGCCATCAGTGAGTATTCCTGCACTGTGCACACAGAGCAGCAAAAACCAGATTTACTACCACGGGTACATTTCCTAACACTGGTACAACTACATCAGAGGACCCAGCTCAAAAGGATGGGCATGTAATATTGCAGTGTAGATGACACATTCTATTAGTTACCACAGTTTAAGGATTTTGCATCAGAAAGCCCACAGTAAAGAAGCAGGCAAACTCTTCCCCAGTGGGAAATTAGTCTTCCTCTTCTAAAATAAGCTTGCATAAATGTAAAGGCACACTTGCTCCAGAAGAGAAGAGCTATCAAAGATGCTCCTTTTGTTTGATTTTAAGGGCAATTCTTCGCCATTCTGACTGCTGATGCATTTGTTCCTATTTTTCTCTGCAACACCCAACACCAGAAATCCCTGATCCCACATTTGTTTACACCAAACTGAAAGACTAATCTTAAAAGCAATGATGTGAACAAAACACGTGGAAGTACCTAAGTTATCACCTGTCTTCCACCATTTTAGTTGCTTACTGGTGTTCTCAGCTGCCCTGCCACAAATGCAACATTCCTATCCTGCCTTCAGGCTCCCAGCCCTTCCTAAAATCAGCACTTGGGCAATTTCCACAGCACAGTATAGAAACACTCTCTGATTAAATCAGTGATTTAGTAACTAACCTGCAGTATGCATCTATCAGCACACAGCCCTGCTGGTCCTTGTGGGCTCCTTCCAACTCAGGATATTCTATGGTTCTATACATACCTGTGGGTTTAGAAGATCTGGAGCCCAAGGAAACATTACAGAACACCCCATGAGCATGGATTTGCAGCTGGCCTCTGAACCACATAACCTGAAAGCTTCATGATACTTGGTGGTGAGCCACAACACACTCCAGGAGTTGGGACTGACCCATTCAGAGTTTGAAAGAGATCAGTCTGTTCTAACCTTGAAATTACATTGAGATTTTTACATCAAACAAGAGCTTAAACTCCAGTTTCTGAAAACATGCCACCCCTCTACCTCTTTCAGGCTTTGCAGGCTGTCTGTTGAGTCTTTCTGCCTCCCTGCACAGATGGGGAATGGGCTTGAGAGAGAAAAATGACAACAGGGCTCAGCAGTCTGGGGGCTCTCCACAGCAGCTCCACCGAAAGCACCTGAAGCCAAGGAGGACCTGACCATCCACTCCCAACCCGAACCTCATCTTTTTGGGTGGCAATCTGTTGTGTTTACACCTCATTTTAATAAGGCTATTGAGACATCTTGAAAATTGTGAGCCTGTTCACTCTCTTTATGCTATGCAGCTTTATCTTCTGTGTTCTACGTGTTTAAATGTGTATGTTGAATTTTATGCAAGCATTTAAACAATATTTTAAAAAAAGAGATCCTCGAGGTTAGCCCATACCGAAACACATAAATTCTTTGCTAACAACAAGCAGCTCTACTTGCACAACAGACTTGTCCAGAGGAACTGAACTGGCTTTCACAACTCTTTAACCTTAAATTTGAATCGACCAGATGCAACGGGCAGCAGCCGGCGAAACACACCGTGAAGCGGGAAAAGGAACACAAGAACATCGGTCCGTGGGCTAAGCGTTAAAAACCAAAACCAACCAAAAAAACCAACCAAAAAAAACCAAAAAACCAAACCCCGCCGAAGGAACCTCGCACAAGGAACGCCGGTAACGGCGGGGCCGCTCTCCCGTTTCCTGAGGGGCGCGGCGGGGCCCTGCCCGCGGCCC
>VXAX01004172.1:103960-120175 GCA_013399835.1 Leptocoma aspasia
GGCAATCCCACCCGGCAATCCCACCCGGCAATCCCACCGCAGGAATTCCCACCCCGGCAATCCCACCCCGGGCCCTGAGAGCACTGCCCAAACCTCCTGGAGCTCCGTGCCCATTCCCTGCGTGTGAGAAATGTGATGGCGTGAATTATAACGTCTGTATTGTCTCACCCTTCACACGAGATTGAAAAACAGAATAAAAGGTTTTCAAAACGCCTCTCTCTCAGTTGCCCCATCTCTGGGTCAGAAAAGAGCAAATGCGACACCTGGGGAGCCTGGGCAGTGCCCGGCAGCCTCTGTGGGAAGAACCTTTTCAGACACCCAACCCAAACCTCTCCTGGCACAGCTCCAGAAATGACTCCTGCAGCCAGGGAACAGATCCCAGAGGGACCCAGCACCCAGGAAGGACTGAGGAGCACAGCTGGACCAGGGGTATCCCTGCTCCATCCTGGCTGTCCCAGATCCTGGAGCACATCCCTCCCTGCTGAGCCGAGCCTGGGGATTAAACTCAGTCACTCAGAGTTTCTCTGTTCCAGTGACTCAGACACCCTTCCCTGGCTGCTGTCGCTGGTCACAGGGAGCAGAGATCAGAGCTGGCCCTCGGCAGGAGCTGCAGAGCCCTGAAGAGTTCTCAGCTCAATCTCTTCTCCAGCTTGAGCTGTTAAAAACCGAGGTTCACGGGCAGAAACTCTCTAACTAATTAAAGTTAGACACTGGTGTGTATTTACTGGCACCGGTGAACGGCACAGGAGTCATCTCCGAAAGGCGTGACCACACTGTACAAGGTTCTTTGCCTTCTATTTATTTCCCAAAATAACACATATGCATAACCCCAGCGCCTCCCATCCCCGCTCTGTATTAAAATGAGGTTATCAGTCCTTCACGTGTGCACAGTTCTTCTCCTGGATTGGGTCAGTGGTCCTGGGATGAAGTCAGGAAGGTCTTCATCAGGTCCCTGTGACCCTCTGGCATGACCCAAGGCCCCCCTTCTTCGTGATGGATTACCACAGAGTCAGGTGCTGGGCAGTGTTTTACTGGTTTCAATTTGTTCTTGTGATGCTTCACTTGCTCCACTTCCCTCTACAAATAAGCTCATAACAATTAGCTTTACCTTAAGTATCTAATAATCATTAACCTGTTGTTGGTGTATCTAACTTTAATATAAATTGGTTCTAACCCTCAGCTAAAATCTTAACCCTTTAAAATCGTGATTCAAGCTGAACGAGCCCAGTACCCTCAGCTGCTCCAACACGACCTTAGTGAAAAATGCAGAATTTCGGAGGCAGATTCCACAGCTGCCCGAGCCAAGGGGATTTTCCCCATCTCTCGTTCCCAGTGCAGCTCCCCACAGCTGTTAGGGGTATTAACTCACAGGAAATCCCTATTTTCCAATATTTTCCAGCTTAAATGGAAGGGGAAAACCTTGACTATGCCTTTTTATGGGTTTTAATTAAAGGTAACTCTCCCTTTTTCATCATCCTAAGGCTTAAACTGGGGGGGAAGGCCAGTTGTTCCTCCTTTTTAAGGGTTTGAATTGAGGGAAAAATCCCCCCTTTTCCATCACTGGAGAAATTTAAAGTGAGGAAAACCCCTCTTTTTCCAATATTTTAGGGGATTAAAGGGCAGAAGCCATTTATTCACCATTGTACCAGTTTAAGTGGAAGTAACTACTCATGCTCATCACAATGAGACCTGGATCATCACCCAGAATTATTAAATCTGAAAAATTCCACTTGTAACAGCAATTAACATTCAGCCAATCCATTTTAAATATTTAGACTTTCCAAAGGTGACTTTGGAAATAGAGTCTCCTGAAACTTCCATCATTCTTCAAGGAAGGTGTAAAACAAAGCAACATTCCAGCTGTTCCTGTGTGTCTGCAGACTACACATATTACTCTCTTATGCTTATTTGAGCACTGAGTTAATTTTAATTAGGCTCCTGTGCCTAATTACTCGGGAAAACACCTCCTAGTAACGAATGTTGCTCCCTGCTACTTAAAAGAAGCTGAATCACAACCTCATGTTGAATTCTATAAATGTCTGTGTTATAGCTCATTAGGCTGATATTTTTAAGTTGTTTTAAATGATGTGCTTCACCCTTTAAAGCTGAGCAGAATGAAGTATTTGCTTTAAAAGGGAAAATTAAATCATGGAAAATAATAATTTATTGCTCTCGCTCTGACAGGCAAGACATCAATTTGATGTTGTTCAGCTTCTATTGCCATGGTTTTCAAAGCTGCCTTCTCCTCCCAAAACAACAAATGAGTTTTGATTTCTCTTCATTAAATGCATCATTAATTCCTCCTCCTGGTTTCTGTTTGTTTTCCCTTCCTGCTCTCTGGTGCCCGAGTTGGACGATGTGAGGGTTTTTCCCTGTGGCTTTGCAGCCTCAGGGAATTTCTGTTCCAAAATCAATATTATACCCCAAAATTCTATATTATTCCCCAATTCATGCTGACAAATCCATGCCCAGGAAATATTGGAGTTGCAAATATTCAGTTGTGGAAATAACCACAGGTCGAGTGCTGGTTGTATTGTGTCCCCTACCTTTAAGGACATTACAGTTGAAAACTTTTGACTATTTTGTTTTATTGTAAAAACCCAAATCAAACCAGCCCACTTGGTTTTCTCTGGCATTTTTTGCATCCCCTTGGCTTGATGTGTGGTTGGAGGGAATCACAGTTTCTTTTGGAGTCGAGATGTGTTGTGATTGAGCCAGACATTATTGAAAGGCATCAGATTTGTACATTGTATTTGGGGAATTGAGGGTGGTACAACTGAGGAGGACATGAGAAGGTTAATGAGGGGCAAACAGGGCAGAGCCTGCACAGACAAAACTTTATGGCTTTAAGTGGGCACCTTCACTGTTTGAGAGGCACATCTGGGAAGTTTTATGCAATAAGAAGTTTTGATAAATGATATTTTACATACAGGTATGATATGATAAATACAGATATGATATTACATACAGATATGATATGATAAATGATATTTTACAAACAGGACTGAGGTTCCATGCTGCTGCATCGTGCAGGGACAAGCAGTGTGTCTGGAGGAGGTTCAGGAGAGTCCTCAGCTGTCACCTCAGCCATGGGGATTGTTCTTTATCTACCCTGGACTCCTCTGTGTGCTCCGACCCTGGAACAAGCCTTTGCTTTTGCTTCCCTCTCAAATTGCTTTAAGGTTGCCCTCGTTCTCTCTAATGACTTTAAATCACTGGGTTTGATGTCTAGTTTATCTTCCCAAAATGTAACACCTCTGATTGCATCAAATTCCCTCCTTAATCCCCTTGGCATCTCTGATCACTGAAGACTGGAGTTAGATAAACTCTCCCAGGTAGCTTTTGACATCTTTCAAGAGGCAGATGAATGCCATAAAAGATCCATCATGCTTTCCTTGGTGTCAGAAAGGTTTTGCTATAAAAGATTAGGGAGGCTGGAGGTCACTCCAAATCACAATATTGCTCACTTTATAAGCCAATTTTATCCTGTCATCTGGTATTTTGTGTTCCAGTTGTTTTGGAGGAGTCCACAGCATTCATCAATTCCTCATCCTTCAGCCCTTTTGCACACTGGGGTTTAAGCACTGAGTGATTCATTAAATGTCTCCAAAGTCAAGCCATTTATCTTTTTCACTGTATTTTATTGTCTTTGTTTTCCCTGACTTACAAACCTCCAGCACAACACTGAGTTCTGCTTGCTTTAAGAGCTGGTGCCTCACAATGGGATCCTGAAGAAAGAAATCCTTGCGTAGTGAAACCCCTCCATTGAAATACTATTAAAGAAAAAAGGATAAAAAAGGAAAATTTAGAGTCCAAAACACAGTTTCAAGGTCCAAAAGATTGTTGTTGATTATTCCTCAGACTGAACACTGAGCTTTCCAAGCCCAAGTCCTTATTTATATAATGCAAGTCTCAAAAGGGGGGAGAAGAGCATCACTTTTAAATCCCCAAAGCCCACATCTGGCAGACCAAAGAGTTGATTTGAGGTCCAAACTCACTCTCTGGGACTACAAAACCACACTTGTAAGCTCCAAAGCTTATGATTTTAAAGCTCAAAGCCTCATTTGAAGGGCCCTGAGCATCATTTTTCAAAAGCCTGATCTGGAATATGGGTGGGACTGTGATGTCACACAGAGCCTGTGACACAGCAGGACAAGAGGGGCTGCAGGGAGGTGGGTCCTGCACTCTGGAGAGAGCCCTGAACATCCTCACCTCTGAGAACATGGCTGTGAGCCCAGCCCAGATGGATTTCTGGGATGGGATTGAGCTCGTCTTCATGATGCCCAGCATCACCCCCACAGGTGCAGGCAGGAGCATTGCTGGAGCTGGGAACAAGCACTGGCCCATGGGGACAGCAGTGACACACACACTCCAGGGTGCTGGAAGGCTGAGAGCCAGCAGGAGCACAGCATAACCTGCTATTTCCTGCTTTTCCAGAGAGAAAGGCTGTCTGGGATGCCGTGGCCAGCTATGTCCAACAACAGCTATTGCTGCACAAGGTGGGACAACCCCCTGGGACAACCCCCTGGGACACCCCCCTGGGACAACACCGGCTCTGGGTCCTTCTTTGCCCACCCAGAGCAGTGAGGAGCTCCCATGGCTCTCCTCATGGATCATGGCCTGCAGCTCCTCTTGCCCTCCTCAGAATGCAGGAAAGCCACCCCAAAATGCCCTGCTGAGGGACAAACAGAGCTTGTGCAAGGGTGGGATCACCTCTGGGAGGTGGCATTGGGCTGATCCCAGTCGCTGGAGGCTGGGGATGCCCTCGAGCTGCCTCTGTCTGCCCTGACTCCAGCATGGATTTTTTAGGGTGAGAAGGGAAAGGAGAGGCCCCAGCATCTCCTCCCCAGGGCTCTCCCCACTGTCCTGACTTCTGAGCAGTGAGAGTTGGCAGAGTTTGGTCAAAGGCACCATCCCTTGCTGGAACCATCCTCAGCTCTTCCCTCTGCCTAATTCTCACCCTTTGGGCCTTTTCCTTCTGCTCCAGGGGATCCGAATTCCCACCCTTGGGTCCTTTGATGTGGTCCCCACAGAGACCCTGGTGGGGAACAAGGCTGTGATCCTGCAGAGGCCAGTGTTCCACCTGGCCAGGAACCTTGGAGGAGTCCAGAACCTGGAAAATAAGGATGACCTGGGTGGTAAGACAGAGGATTTAACCCTGCAGGCCCAGGGTGGAGTAGGGTATCACACCACATTTCTCAAAGCATCTCCTGGGGAACGCCTTTGGCCAAGCCCTGGGGAAGTTCCTCCTGTGGTTTTCCAGGGGGTAAGCAGCTGGAGCCTCTGAAATATGCCAAGGTGGCCGTGGAGGCTGGTGTGTCCAGGAGGAAGGTGGAGTGCTGCATCCATGGCACCACATCCCTGCTGTACCACTGCCTGGAGAAGGGCGTGAGCGTTGCCTTTGTCCTGAGCAACCTGGGCGTGCTCCTCATCGAAGGCAGCAGGGTGCAAATGAGATTCTACCTGGACTTCCTGGAGAAGGTGACTGGGGAGAGGATCCAGGACAGGGTTATGCTCAAGGTGAGCCTTTTGTTTCCCCCCTGACTGGGTAGCCCCACAGCAGTTCCCCAGCACTGCTGGCATATGGATGCCAGGATGTGGCCAGGGGCTCTGGCCAGGCAGGAGCGTGATTCCATCTGCTCTACCTGCCCTGAACTCCTCCTCTCCTGGGTGCCTTGCCCACACTGAGGGTGAGCTGGCACCTTCCCATTTCTGTGCTGCAGGCTCTCCAGCAGCTGGACATGGTGGTTTCCCGGGCAGTGCCCATCACTTCCCTGAGCTTCACTGGCCGTACCATCATCTTTCCCAAGTGAGTCACACACCCTGGCAGCTTTGGCCTCTGGAGAGACCTGGGAGCAGTTTCTCTTCATGACCACAACAGTCCTGCAGAGCACTGACTCTTGTTTGTGTCTGCCTGCTCGTCATCTCTGTGAGCAGACCTGAGGGGACAGAGGGACTATTTTAGGCAGCCCTTGCTTCCCCATCACGGCCAGGAATCCTTTCCTGGGTGACCCTACTTCCCAGGACAGTCCTTGGGGTTGGGGCACAGTTGACTTGGCAGAACATTGGCCTTTACCCTACTGCCAAACTCACCTGTGAGCAGGTGATGGTGGCAGGGGCCAGGGCTGGTGGGGACGTGAGTCAGGATTGTGTTGTCTCTTTGTCTCCAGCTTTGAACAGACATTTCTGCCCACATCGCTGCCCAGGGATCATCTCAAGGACTTTGGATTTGTTCCTGGAGAGGACAAGGGGAACAAAATAGGTTTGCCACCCATCAGGCAAGGCATGGAAGGTAAAGCAGCTCCCTGCTCCTTTCCACAGCACAGGGAACTGATGGCTGTGATCTGATGGGAGAATCCCCAGCCATGATTGTCACAGGGATCTGATCGTGCCAAAGCTTGGTGCCAGCTCCTCATGGCCTTTTCTCCTAAGCTTGGCTCCACAAGACCTGAGCCCTGGGCTGGGAGGTGCCCAAGATGCTCATCCCTGGTTCAGCAGGAGGGTGGGGATCTGAGGGCCCATACTTGCTCCTGGAAATTATCTCTGCTTTCAGAAGAGACTCTGTCCCAACCTGGCACTATGGATGGGAGGGTGCCAGTGGAATGTGGGGAGTGGGAATTCCCTCTTGGATGTGTTGGGAAGAGCCCTGAGCATCGCCATGTGTCACTTGTGGCCAGCAGCATCACAGCTGTGCTGTTCTGACAAGCTCTGTCTTTCCTGATTGCAGGGAGCCTTCCTGGCCTGCCCGTGCCTGCTCACCAGGGATCCACTGGCAAGGCAGGAGAGCAGCCCTGGGATGAGGAGGCAATGGAGATAAGCCCTCAGGGCAGGTGAGCCTGCAGGCTCAGGGCATGGGGCCTTTTCCTCATCCAGAACAAGCCAGAGCTTGTTCCCCAGCACGTCCACCAGACAGACTGGGGCTGCTGGGAGGCCCCTGTGTCACAGGGCTGGTTCCCCTGCATCCCTCCAAAGCAGTCCCTCATGACAGCTGGAGCCATGCATGGGGACAGACACGTGTCAGCCAAGGGTTCCAGCTCAGGGGGTTCCTCTCCTGGGCTGGGCACAGCCATCAGCTAAGGGACACGTAGCTCCTGTGGGCAGAACGTGGCCCCAGACCCCTCAGCCTCTCTCAGACCCTCCTGCTTTGTCCTTCCAGAAAGCTGCCAGTGATCCCAGGGGCTGCTGCTGGAAGAAAGCAGCCTGGGACTGACCAAGCCAAGGGCAAACCTGTGCCCAAGGGCCAAACCTTGAAGCAGAGTGACCAAGAGGCAGCAGCAACTCAGAGGGGCAGAGGAGGAAGAAAAGATTCTCTTGGGAGAGAGGGAGAAAAGAAAGTTCAGCTTGGGAAAGAAGGAGAAAGAAGGGAATCTCTTGCAAGAGAAGAAGAAAATGCTCATCTTGGAAGAGAAGGAGAAAGAAGAGATTCTCTTGGAAGAGAAGGAAAAAGAAGGGATTCTCTCAGAAAAGAAGGAGAAAGAAGAGATTCTCTCAGAAAAGAAGGAGAAAAGAAAGCTGAACGAGGGAGAGAAAAAGAAGCTAAAGATGCTGTTGGAAGTGAAAGAGAAAAGAAAGTTGGACGAGGAAGAGAAAAAGAAGCTAAAGACGCTGTTGGAAGTAAAGGAGAAAAGAAAGTTGGACAAGGAAGAGAAAAAGAAGCTAAAGATGCTGTTGGAAGTAAAGGAGAAAAGAAAGTTGGACAAGGAAGAGAAAAAGAAGCTAAAGATGCTGTTGGAAGTGAAGGAGAAAAGAAAGTTCATCCCAAAAGCGGAGAAAATGAAGTTTCTCCCAGAAGAAAAGGAAAAAAAAATGTTCCTTGTGGAAGAGGAGAAAAGAAAGTTCCTTCTCAAGGAGACCAAGAGAAGAAGTTTTGTCTCAAAAGAGAAGAATTGAAATATCTCCTTGGGAGAGAAAGAGAACAGAAACTTCTCCCTGGAAGAGAAGGAGAAAGGGAGGTCCCCCTGGGGAGCACATCAGTGCCATGGGGTGCCCGGGCCAGGAGGCCCCAGGGCTGCAAGGTGTTCATCCCGCAGCAGCCGGGGCCTGAGGCAGCGCAGGGCCTGCGGGCCAGGCCCGAGGCCTTCTGGTCAGTGCTCAGGGAGCCCCAGAAGGGCATTTTGGCAGGCTACAGGTTCGAGTCCGCCCGTCTGCTGCCCCCCCTGCCCCCACAGGGCGCCGTGGCTCCGCGGTTGCCCATGCTGAAGAAGAGAGAAATGGTCGCCAGGGGCCCGTGGCCCTGGGTGCAGTGAGCGGGGATGAGGGCGAGCAGCACCTGAGGTGGCACAAAGGGACATGGCTGGAACAGGAACTGCCATTCTGGAGGCCGTGTCCTCCTAGGAGTGCAGAGTTAGCGAGGGGATCTTCAAAGATCCTTGAGTTCTGGTGGGCGTCATGGCCAAGGTGCCCCTGCAGGCCCATCCATCTCCAGGGCCATCTCCTTTTCCAACAAGGAGCCTCAGGACACACCCTGGCCGGGGGCTGTGGGGCTGGAGAAAGCCCAATTCAGCACAAGGCTTCTTTTTAGATCCCCCCTGGGAAGACAAAGCCTCTCTGTGAGGGTCTGGCAAAGCTTGGGAACAAAGTGCTGCTGCTGGAGAGGGACAGGAGAGGGAGAGAAGGAGCTGCCCTCCTGTCGGTGTCCTGACCTGAAAACGTCCAGGAGAGGCTGGAGGACACTCCCAGCTCTGTCCCCTGCAGCAGGGAGCCTCGCACAGTGTGAGATTCCTGACTGGGACCAAACCCAAGTGCTGCTCCTGACTGCTGTTGGGATGACACCATGTGTCCTTCTCCCAGAAGGCAGTAGGTGCCTGCCACTACCACCCTGGGAGGTTTTTATTAAAAGAAAAATCCCAGAGCAGCCAACAATTAAACAGAACTCACTGTTCTATTGCACAACCCCTCCCTTGCACACCTGCAATATCCATTTCTTGTCCTTCAGTCCCTTAGGTTTAAGCACTGATAGTTTCAATAAATGTCTCTAAAGTAAACAATTTATCTTTTCCACTGTATTTTATTATCTCTGTTTTCCCTAAAAAACCTCCAGCACAACACTGAGTTCTGTTCACTTTAAGAGTCTCTGGAAATACAGGGTATTTTTACAGAAAGAGGCACCTGCAAATGCTTTTATGCAGTATTCAAAATTGCACTGTGTTTTATGGGAAGTTTAGTGAGTTTCCATTTGGCTTTTATAGTATTGTGTATTTCCAGGTAGGATGTTCACCCTGTTCTTTTACTCAGGACTGTTTTTTTTTTTTTCATTCCACATTTTAAACTCAGTTAAAATATGGGATATGGCTACATATGTTTAAGAAGTTAACGTGCCAGAAAGGAGAATATACAAATACATTTACTAAATGCTGGTAAGAACCAACAAAGCTGCTCAATTCTTTAAAAATTTGCTTTAGTGCAAAGCTCCTGCACTGCCTACCTGACATTGCTGAGGGTCATGGAACGGTTTGGGTTGGAAGGGATTTTAAATCCCATCCAGTGCCACCCCCTGCCATGGGCAGGGACACCTCCCACTGTCCCAGGCTGCTCCAACCCTGTCCAGCCTGGCCTTGGGCACTGCCAGGGATCCAGGGGCAGCCACAGCTGCTCTGGGAATTCCATTCTAGCACCCCAGCACCCTCACAGGGAACAATCCCTTCCCAGTATCCCATCTAACCTTGTCCCCTGGCAGTAAAACCCTCACCCCTGCGCCTGGCACTGCAGACCTGCTAAAGAAATATTTCTGTGCCTTTCCCATGACCCCCTTTATCCACTGGAAGGTCACAACAAGCCCTCCTGGAGCTTTTTCTCCTCCAGGATGAGAAGAAAACCCCCAAATCTTGCAGGGTTTCTGTTCCAAGAAGCTGTTGCAGCCCTGGGATCATTTTCAAGGCCTCCTCTGGACCTGCTCCAGCAGGGCTGGGTCTTGCTTGTGATGGGGGAGCTGGACATGGAGTCTCCAGAGAATGGAGCAGAGAGCAAGAATTCCTTCCAATCCAAAACTTTCACGCAGACCATTGTGCTGCTTATCTTTATTTAGACTTCTACCACTAACTCCTTGTCTCCTGTCTCACTGTCCAGGAGCTCAGAACTGGCTCTCAAAGTCGTGAGGCGCCTGTGGAGAGAGAGGAAGCTGCTGAAGGCCTGCCATGGCTGGGTCTGTGGTGGCTGGGAGGGTGTGGAGCATCCCATGGGACGTGGACACCCAGCAGCTGTGGGCACAGAGAGCTCTGGACAGAGCATGGGGCACCAGCTCCCAGCACAATCTCTGCTGAGTTTGGCCAGTGGCCAACTGGGCATCCAGAGCTCCGTTTCCTCAGTCGCCTCATGGCAGGTCCAGCGACCCTGGACCAAAATTTGGCAACCCTGGAAATGCCTCATGGCAGGTTCAGCCCCCCAGCAGCAACATTTGGCATGCCCCCACTCCCCCCACAAGTCACTCACTCCTTTATGTCCTTTGCCCATGCAGGGGCCACCTTGAGAAGCAGCAGAGCAAGCAGGCTGCAGACCACGGACACGAGGAAGGCTCTGATAAAAACACTCCAGGTGATTTTAGCATCAACTGTGCCTGTGTTTGCCATGGCCTCCACAGTGCTCGGCTCTGCCTTGGTGTCCTCAGCACTGCTGAATCTCTTGTCCACACCTGGAGGAAATCCCCAAAGCTCTGGAATCCCTGGGAATGGGGTGTGAGGGGTGGTGGGCATCTCGCTGCACTCACAGCAGGTCCCTGTGGGTGTCCCTGGCGCAGGAATGGCCACAGCCTCCACCCTGAGGGGTGGCCAAGGGACAGGGATTCCCTGACTCACCTGTTGGCTGAAGGGCCTCACTGTTTTCCCCAGGGATGGCCTGATGACCTCCCTGAGGTGCCTCCTTATCCACAGGCTCGGGCTCCAGCACTTTAGAGAGAAAGTGTGCCAGTTTAATTCCAAGTCACCCTTCCTCATGGGAATCTGAAAACCCAGCTCCCCAGCTCCTCTGGTTAAGAGTCACTTGTACCTGGAAGTGTTTCCTTCAGTAAAGTAATTAATTCAGACTGCTCCATTAATGGCCAGGAAATGTTTCCCAATCCAGTTTCATTCTTCACACCTTAAGGCAAAGAATGAACAATTTCCACCTCAGAAATCCCTGGAATCACCTTCTGGGCTGTGCAATCAGGACTGACCAGTGACCCTCATGGTGCTTGGTCTGGCTGAGGAGCTGGGAAAGCTCAGGGCCACCAGACCCCCATGAGGAGCTCCTGTCACACTCTGTGGCACTCCCTGTCCAGACTGACCAGCAGCACAGGCAGGGCATCATGGAATGACCCAGCACACCCAGGCAAGGCTGGATTCTCATACCTGCAGGAGATGCCACGCTCACATTTGGGCCTTGAGCTGGCAGTTCCCAAAACAAATCAAAAGTCAGGTAGGGTCCAGGAGAGTCAGACTCAGCACCTGGATCTCCATTGCCTCCAGCCACGGCTGTGAACAGGACAGAGAAGCTCAAATGGAATATTTCCTTGTACTTTCCATGGCAGGAACTGTGGCTGGAACATGGAATGGCTCTGTGCACCTGTTTGTCCCTTCTCCTCTGGAGCACCATGCAGGCAGGTGCCAGGTGTCTGATCCAAAACAAACCGTGCAGGAGCTGTCAGGAACTAAACCCAACCCCAACAATCCTGCTGGCATTGCTCTTGGGAGCAGCTCAGGGCTCTGGAATCTGGGAGGGAATGCTCTGCACAGCTGTGAGTTCTGGGGCCATTCCCTGAGCCCGACCCACTGTGCTCGTGCACAGCTGGGCATCAGCCAAAAAAAGTATCAAATTTCCTACCAACTGGATATTGAAACCTTAAATGCTCCTTGAAGGGCCCTGTGGGACCTGCCCCACTGCCCCTCCCTGCCCACCTACCTTCTCCTGATGGTCCTGACTCACCCATGGGGAACTGGCCCCCGGGGGCTAGCAGGGCTATCAGGGATAGCAGGATCACCAGGGACACCAGGACTGTCACGGCTCTCTGGAAGGCCAGGAGGACAATGCTGGCCATGGTCCATCGTGTCCACACCATGATGAGGCTGCAGGTGCTGCTGAAGCCTCACCCTCCTGCACTGCACGCCACAGCAGGACTGTGTCACCCCTCAGGGGGCTGCCTCAACCCTCAGGGGGCTCTGTGACCTCACGGGAGCCTTCTACCACCAACATTCCACTGTCTCCAGGGGAGCCCCAAACGTCCTGGGACAGTGTGGGCACGGCCCTATCCCAGCCCACCCAAAGCCCTCTGCTCCAGGACACTCTGCAGGGGTCACCTGGGACTTCACCTGTCTCCAGAGCAAACCCCAGAGCAAAAGGAGGCACTCCAAACTCCTGATTTTTAGCTGTTTGATGGAGAAATGGAGATCAGGGCTGAGTTTTTGGGACAGCGTTTCTGTCAAGGGTTGGAATTGTAGAATCCCAGAATGGTTTGGGTTGGAAGGTGCCATAAAAACCATCTAGTTCCAACCCCCTGCCATGGGCAGGGACACCTTCCCCTAGGGATGGAGATGGGAGACACTTAACACAGCTGATCCTCAGGACACAGGAAAGCAGCAAAGTTACAGTTTAGGAGCCAAAATTTGGCTTGTGGATGTCCAAACCCAAGTGCTTCCCAACACCAGATCCTCCTTCAGCATCACTTCATAACCCACAACCCCTCTGGAGTCACCAAACTCCTCCAGATCCAGCACACACCACACTTTATCCCTCTTTTCCCCCCAAAACACATACCACCAACACAGGTTTAACCTGCAGCTAGTCTCACAAATCAACAGGAGAGCAATTGCCCAATTTGCAGTGGGAAAAAAGGGGAGAGCTGGACCTGCCTGGGGGTGTTGGGCAGATGCCAGCAGGGACCTGGGAACTATTCTGTCTCCAGAGGAGGCCAAGAAGTGGCTGCAGATGCCTGGGAGAAGTCCTTGGCAAGTGCCAGGCAGGAATTTTCCCCAACACACACACGTAGTTCCCCCAGAATAGTCTGGGGATGCTCCCAGGGCATTCCCTGCTCCCCAGGAAACACCAAAATGCTCCTGGAGATGCCCAGAGGAGGCACAGTGAGCAATGAGGCACAAACCTGACTCCAACATGAATAAAGCTCTTCAGGAAGCTGCCTAAGGATCCAGTGTGTTTTTTCCCAAGACCTCAGCTGTTCCCAGGGAAGGCCAGATGGGATGAGACATGGAAGTGATGCAAAACCTGCAACAGATGAAGGGCTTGTCTGACATGCTGCAAAAGAAAATGGCTTAGATGAAGGTTTTCCGTGCTGTTCTTGATACTGGGTTCAACAACTGCTTAAAATTGCATTTTCATTGCCCTTAGGAAGCTTGCTTACCTGATATTCTTTTTCCTGACATACTCTGGCACTCCTTTCCATGCTTCTTTCCTGCTAACAGCTCTTACCACTTATAAGCTTTGCTGGGGCAATGCTGGCTCTCCCTGTTCAAAAGGATCTGGCAAAACTCCACTGTCAGATTTAACATATCAGCTCATTGCAACAGAGAGCAGAGAAGTTGATTTTGAATTAAATGTTATTAAATATTAACATGTTTACACAGCAATGTCAGCCTGCAGTTATGCACAACACTGGAGTATTCCTGGACTGCTGTCTGCTTTTCCTAAGCAGGACTCTAGGCTGAGTTTAATGGCTTTTCTTATGGCTTCCTCTAGCACAGGTGCATTTGGTGGCTGAAACACCCTTGGTCTGTCTCAGGGCTCTGTCAGACAAGTTCCTTTCAAGCAGCACTGCAGATGTTTTGGGCAATTTTGTGCTGAAACAGAGGCAGAGCCCTCCGATGGGCACCAGTCCTGTCTCAGCTGGGCACTGAGAACACAGAAGAGATGCTGCCAGCCCTGGCACAGCTCAGCTGCCAAAATATGCCTGGCTTTTAGGAAAAAAAAAAGTCTGTGTAGGTACCTAATCCTGTGTGGATGCTGCTGGGGAGAAGGTTTTGGCAAACAAAACAATGTAGAATTGTCTGATTTCATATTAATCCTCAAATCTGTGTGCCTGCACTGCTGAACCTCAAGTCCTGTTTTGGAGTGAACCAGATCTGGGCACGAAGCTTGGTCACACCCTGAAACGTGGCAAATATAAGATGGGAAGGAGCAAAAAGCTGGAGTTTCAGCTTGTGCAGTAACCATGGTTTTCCTGCAGGGCAGTTCCCAGAGGGAAGCCCAGGGCTGGTTTTCTGAGCAGAGTTAGAAATGTCAGCTGCTCCTCTGAACTGCTGGAGAGTTTTCTCCATGGTGGAGAGGAGCATTCATCTGTTGGCAGCTGGGCCTGGTGAGGGCCAAATGCTGTGACAGGAGTAGAAAGGTAGGGGTTTAATCATGAGAAAATACTCATTAGGCAATTTTAGATTTGGTGCAATCTGACTTTCCAGCAGTGCTGCCCTCTCTGAACCCTTCCCTCTGAGCTCAGGGTTGTGTTGATGACAGTGTGGGCAGCATGCTACCAAAGATCTGCCCTTCCTTCCCACATTTATCTGCCTTTGGTCAGTTTGGGAGGAGCAAAAAGTTAGGGAAAAGATTGAATTACTTTGATAAAATTGGAATTGGTTTGCATGTTGCTGGGCTGTTGCTGTCCCTTCTCTTGTGTTAAAGTCAATGCACAATATTGCATCACTGCCATGTTCCTGATGTTTGTTGAGGTGTCTCTTCTTTGGGATGCTCCTTGCACTGGGTAAATATTTAAGAATCACAATAAAAATCCATTGTTTAATTAGTGCTTACATGATGCTGGGAATTACCCAGAGCACAGTACATTTGTTTCCACAGTGAGCAGCAGTGTGTCAGTGTGGATATAGGAAGTCTGAGATAATAACAGAATAACTCATAGCCCAGAAGCCTGCAAGACTTCAAGTAAAGTTTATTTATAGTGAAAATGCCAGGTAAGGACTACCCCAACCCTCCCAGATGAAATGCCCAAATTCATGTGCTGGGAATGCAAACCACAGAAGGCTTCTTCCCAAATTACCTGCTTTGCTGCAGTGGGTATTTGCTCTGGGAGACTTGACAAATCTGTGCAGCCTCAGAGGTTGATAATGGATGATCTAATCTCGTGTTCATGGCAGGAAAATAAAAATCAGGACTCTTGTAACATCGACAGGCAGCCTTTCTGCTCTTGTGCTTGTCACTGCTCTGTAATGTTTTAGCAAATGTTAGAAAATAAATGTGGGTTTTGATCCCAGTTTAATACAATATCAGTGTGATGTATCCACCCCCTCCATCTTTGTTTGCATCTAGGGAAAAGTGATGGGAAGGAGAGCAGAAGCTCTGACTTGTAAAATGTATTGGTTTTCAAATCTCCCATTTCTAAATAATGTTTCTACCAAAAGACACTTATCCTGGAGGAAAGAAAAGGTTTTCCTACATCATAATTAGAACTAGAGCACTGAAAAATGCAGTATTTCCAAGCAATTTGTATTTAGGGGTGTAAGAACATTTTATATGCCATGAATTTTGGAGAAGGCAGAATGTAGAACAGATTTGTGCAGACAGTGCTTACTAAACCAGATGATGTTGGGTTTTGCCTGATGCTTTTCTTTTCTCACAGGCTGCAAAACCCTTTTGTCCAGGACATTGCTTTCACAAAATTCCCCCTGCAGAGACCCAGGAGTCCCAGGATTCCCAACAAAGCAAAGGAGTCGTGCTCTGGTTTGGACTTTCAAGGCCAATTTGGGCTGGTGAAAGAATCCCAGACTGATCTGGATTGGAAGTGTCAGGAAAATGAACCCTCAAACACCAGAGGTTGATGTCCAAAAAGGACACAGAGGAGTCCTTTGACTTTATTCCAATAAAGGGAGAGCCCATGGGCCATTCCCCTGGGCTCTCTCCAATTTTTGGAGGACGCAGCCTCCTTTTTATCCCAATTTCCCTCTCTCTTTCCCCATTGCCTGAGGGACTTGAGAGGCACAGACTGCCCAGAACTGATCCCAAAGATTCCCCTCTCATGTATAACCCTCCCTTTNTCTTGGAAACGACCCTAAAGCCCACCCAGTTCCTCCCTGCCATGGGCCAGGAGAGCTTCCACCACCCCAGAGTGCTCCAAACCCCATCCAGCCTGGCCTTGGGCACTGCCAGGGATGGGAAAAGGCTTTTTCGTCAGCTTTAATTTAAAGAACAAAGCTTTTTGCATGGCTTTAGCACTAGATGGGGCTAAAGGACTAAGAAGAAGAAGAAGAAGAAGAAGAAGAAGAAGAAGAAGAAGAAGAAGAAGAAGAA
>VXAX01004172.1:120447-142432 GCA_013399835.1 Leptocoma aspasia
CAATCAGTGGAATCCTTCCCATTGTTTCTTTTCTCTCTCGGTGCTGGTTTTATCCACCAGCAGCCCCAGAGCTGCTTTGGAAAGACAAATCCCTCATTCCTCTTGGAAACGACCCTAAAGCCCACCCAGTTCCTCCCTGCCATGGGCCAGGAGAGCTTCCACCACCCCAGAGTGCTCCAAACCCCATCCAGCCTGGCCTTGGGCACTGCCAGGGATGGGAAAAGGCTTTTTCGTCAGCTTTAATTTAAAGAACAAAGCTTTTTGCATGGCTTTAGCACTAGATGGGGCTAAAGGACTAAGAAGAAGAAGAAGAAGAAGAAGAAGAAGAAGAAGAAGAAGAAGAAGAAGAAGAAGGGAAAAAACCAAAGCAGCGGCTGAGGCACAGGATGTGAAAAACCCCGGGCAATGAGGAGGGAAAAGCCAGTGGGGGACAGGAATGCTGAGCTTTGTGACAGGAGCCAGAGGCTGACCCTGCAGGTGTCGGGTGGCAGCACTTGTGAGGGGTCAGTGAGGTGCTGAGGGGTGGGTGAGGTGTAAACCGTGAGTAGGATGTGTTGGACAGCAGCACTCAGCAGGTGGATCCTGGTTTCTGACAAGTCTTTTAGCAGAGCCTTGCCCTGCATGCTATAAAGGCCCTTCTAAAAACTGCATCTCCTCAGCTTTCAACCTGCAGCACCCAGGAGCAATCCCAAGGGGGAAAGACCCAATTTTTGTGTTTATGAGTTCATTTTTACATGACTGGGTTTAGTGGTTTACTGGGTGACTTTTTATTTATCATTTCTGCTTTCAAAATACCCAAGAATTGTTACTTACTGGAATTTCCCCTCCTGTCCCATCCAGGTAAAAAACCAACCTGTTGGTAATCAGCTAAAACAAGGAAATAACACTTTATTTTCAAGCACAATATCCCTGGACTGTTACAGTTAAGAATTTTAACTCTCCTTATCCATCCTATTGCAAATTGTACTTATCTATCCTATTGCAAATTGTACTTATCAACCCTCCTGTCCTTATCAATCCCATGGCAAAGATCTGCTCTTGCACCAGATTTTGCCTATATTAATTCGAGTATTTGTGTGTGCAAACAAAGATTTCAGTAAAACTCACCAACCAGCTGTTTCCTCATTTGCTCCACGAGTGTAGTAACATTTAATGAAATTGCTTATGGATTACTGATTTGTATGACATAAACAATACTTCCCTTCTGTCAGACCTGGGCCAATCTTAAATTGCTTGAGGATGTAAACATGAGAAAACAAACCCAAACAATTTAAATTAAATGGCTAATGTACCTGGGTACAGATTATCTGCTCTGCTTCCATCTTTCCTTTCAATCTTCTCACAGTGGGGGTTCCTGTTTGTTATTCAGTGTTTTATTGCACAAATACTTCAGTGCCAAGGAACAGCACAGGGGTGAGGGGATGGGCATTTTGGAAGGGAGGCACCAAAGAAATCCAGAGCCCTTTTTTTTTTGACATGGGCAACAACCAGAGCTGTGGACAGGACTCACCCCTTGGGGCAAGAAGTTTTTTTAGTGCTCAATTCTCATTTCCCTCAGGATGGTGCTGAGCCAGCTCCAGCTTGGATGTTCTGGACTTTGCAACTGATCCATTTTTGTCATGTGAATTTACCTTCCTTCCTTTGTCCACCTTGGGTGGAAGTGGCATGGAGATGTTTGTGTGGGCCAGGAGCTGCCTTTGTCTTTTGCCTGTGCAAAGAGCTCTGGTCTTTAACAGCCCAGAGGAGCTGGGGCTGCTCCATCCCTGGCAGTGCCCAAGGCCAGGCTGGAGCACCCTGGGACAGTGGCAAGTGTCCCTGTCATGGCAGGGGTGGCACTGGATGGGATTTAATGTCCCTTCCCACCCAAACCACCCTGCAATTCTATGATTCATCCTTTTATTTGCTGATATCAAGGGCTTGGAACCTTTACAAAGGGGTAGCAAGGAGAGTCTTTGGATACAGAAAAAAAAAAAAAAGGAATTCAGCACCTAGCTGCAAAAGCTGGAATCCTAAACTCTGCTTCCCTGCAGGTGAAGCATGTGGCACTAGGAGCACAAAGCATCCCCTCAGGCTGTGTCAGAGCTGTCAGATTCCCAGCACCAGCAGCAGCCCTGTGATCACTGCAGAGCCACAGCCAGTTCACTCCTTGGCGCGTCCAGCGCTGAGGAAGGTGCTTAATCACCAATTAGGTGATGTCAAAATTGCCTTCAAAAAGGAGGGCTGGGAAGGAAGGGAGCTGCTGTTGGAATATCACACTGGCTTTGGCATTAGGCAGGCAGGAGCCATACATTAAAGAGAGCAGCAGAAAGTCTGATGTCACCTACGTTCCTCCCATGCAAGTTTTAATTATAGCTCTGGACTTGGCTGAGATGCTGAGCCCCGTGCTCAGACAGCTTTTCCACGACTAAAACTGGCTCCCAAGGACAATGTGTGGAGCAGGATGCTGAAACCCAAATGCATTTCAGAGCAGTCATTCTGGGTAGAGCCTCAGGATGAAGCTGAACCCCCCAGCAGGGCACAGAAGTGAAGCCAAACTGCAATCTCATTCCTGCACTCCTCGGGTTTTTCCCAGTTTCTGGGGGAAGCAGATGGGAGGCAGCTCAGTTCAAGCAATGAACTTATGACTGTGAGAGCTTTATGTTTTTTTGCCAAGAGACAGCTATAATTGATTTCCTTGCACTGGGAAAAGTTATATTTGGGAGACAGTGTATTACTTACCACTGATCTAAAGGGAATTTTCAGCTGGGGCCTTGCGTAGGTGGAAAGTTATAATTTGAACAAGCGAAGGGGTGAGACTTTGTAATCCTCCACCTGGATATTGCTGTACAGAGGCTTGCTTGGTCTTGAGGCGTTGATATGGAAAAAATGTGTAAGAATAAATTTTCTGTCTTTTTTAGATGTGAAATTTGCCTTCGCCCTTCAGTTCCCTCCTGTCAAGTCACTGCATGAGCCCACGGGATGTCAAGAGATGATGTGGGGAGTGACATCAGCTTGGAAATGGAGTCTGGAAACTTGAAAATAGTCCAGCAGTCCCTATTAACTTATTCCTTTTTTTTTTTTCCTAAGCTTTATAAAACATTTCATGGTTGAAGTCAAACTCTGTGGTAGGATTGAAATGCCATCAGTTGATTGACTCTGCCAGCACCACCCTCAATCCAAGAGTGATTGAATGCATGTTTTGAGTGTGTCCTTTGATAATCCCTATTAAGGGATTCCTATATTTTGTTTTAAATTTGAACTTTTGTCCTAAATTTGTGATTTTTTAAAATTTGTTTTAAAATTAACTCTGGGCTTAGAGATGAGGTGAATTGCTCAAGGTGACAAAATTCTGGGGCAAAGAGGGAACTAAATACTGCCAGAGAAGGACTTCCAATAAATGAGAATATTTTTCATAGAATCATGGAGTGGTTTGGGTTGAGAGGGATCCTCGACACCACCTAGTTCCAACCCCCCTGCCATTAGAGCTGGTTGTTTTTCTCTGAAAACAAAAAGAAACCCCAAACATTTCTGGATAATTGACTGGTCCAGGCACCTGGATGCCACTAGGATTGTTTGTGCCCAGTGTCAGCTCCTGCTGTGGGGTTGGAAGCAGATGGAAGTGTGGCTGTCAAAGCAGGGTCTATCTATCTGTGTATCTTTAATGCAAGACCAGTTTTAAAAGACAGAGACTTCCTAAAAGAAATGAGTCTTGAAATCCAAGCCCTGCTGGGTAACTAACACAAATAACCCCTTCCATTATTTAGGTTGTAAGCAATAAAAATATTCTTGCTCACAATAGAGAGTTTTCTCCATATATACTTGTTTCTGCTGTAAACTTGATGAATCTGTAATGGACTGCTTAATTAAACATTGCAGGGATATTGCTTTGGAGAGGAAACAAGTAATGAAGGGGAATTTTGGTGATTACAGATACAATTGTTTAGCCCAAGCACTGCATGGTCTGCTTTGCAGGTTAAAAAAAAATCCCAAAGAACAGAATTTCGATTAAGCTCTGCCTTGCACTGCTAGCAATGGATTAGGCTATTAAACTATATTTTTCCATTAATAAAACAAATGTTAATGCATTGTTTGATGCTAATAATGAAACCATTGTAGGAAGCACAGCTCCTTCCATTAACATTTATCACATCCTGTCAAGGCTGGGGATGCATTCAGGGCTTTTTTTTCCATCAAGGTGAATTGGGAAGGCACAGCAGGAACTTGCTGCCCTCTTAGTCTGCTTTGTGTTTGCCACGTTCTCATGGACAAGGCTGATCCAAGGGCTACAGAGAGCTGAACTTTAAATACATGGAACCATCTGCTGCAGCACATCACTGGCTTCATTAAATTTTAGTAATTCTCAGCAGAGTGAGGCAAGGAACAAACCTCTGCTAAGTTCTGCCTGGTTCTAGAAGCTGTTAGGAGGCTGGAAATGCTCCACCAGCTCTCATGGCGCTGCACAGGTAAAGATCTGCCTGGCCTAAGATTTTTGCACTGCAGCTTGTCTTGGGCACAGCCATAAAAAACCTGGAGTTGGAATTTGCCCCTCTCCAGGAAATCCAGCGTGGTTGGATCTGGCTGCCCTGCTGGGCTAGGGGTGTGTGTGGTTATGAGGCCATGGGGATGGTTTAATGCCTTGTCCAGCTGCTAATGGCTTGATTTTTACCTTTTCCAGATACTTGGGAGAAAGTTCAGGAGCTCAGGAGGAAAAATCTGGTGTCTTCAGGGGGCTCAAACTGGGTGCCTTACTGGGGTGGGGGTGTGTGCATTGATCAGGGCACGGGGATGGTTTAAGGCCTCATTCAGCTGTTAATATCTTGATTTTTATCTTGTCCAGGGACTTGGGAGAAACCCTCTGAGCTCAGGAGAGAGAACCTGATGCCTCCAGCTGGCTCAAACTCGGTGTTGCTCACTGCAAGGAGAGGGTCTGGGGTTTTTCCCCCCACATCTCTTTGTCAGACGTGGTTGTGCTTTAATTCTTTTATCCCTAGCAATTCTGTCAGCTGGCTGGAGAGGGAGAGAGCAGGAGAGAAAGCACCTGCACAATGTTTATTGTCCCTGTTGTAAAGCTTTGTGCAGGCACTTGGATTGTGGATATTTTAATGGCAGCAATGATAGCTGCAGATAAAAGCCAGAGTAAGGGGATGGCTGGAACCTCCCCAGCAGCGATTTGGGTGATGCTGCACACAACATTTCCCCTTACAAGGGGGAGCAGAGGGCACAGGCAGCTCTCTGGAGCCTCAGCCAGAGCTGTGTCCAAGGTCTGCTGGAGCTCTGGGAGCAGGGCCACGCTGCACACAGGTGTCTGTCACTAACAGGATGGCACTTTCCATCACAAACAAATGAAGCTGAAGGCAAAACAAGCCCCTGGTATGTTGGGGCTGTAGTCACATCTGTGCCCTCTTCATCCAGAGCAGCAATTTGTGCTAAAAGACTGCGAGGGAGCCACAGTTGGTGAGTCAAAGGCATAAATACCCAGAATCAAGCAGGTTCAAGGAAATGCTGCTGTGCTGTTGAGGAGAACATTTCTGAGTCCTCCAGCTGTGTGGCTGTATCAATTCTAAAATGTCCCAATTTACAAATGTGCCTCAAAAAGCAAACCCAGCCATTTACTGGAATGCTTCTGAAGCCTGTGCAGAGCTTAATTTGCCTTATCAAAGGATAATCTCTTGTGTCAAGGCTTGGAAAGAAGGCTTGATTAAAAAAGCAGTTGAGGTGTAAATGCTGACCCCTGGGTGGTGCAGAAGTGGTGTTTATTTAAATGCATTTAACGAGTGGTTTTGGTGACCCTGTGTTTAGAGCTGCATCAGTGACTCTTCCTTCAGCAGGGCTTAGTCACACACTGGCTTTTTCTGAGCAGAGATTATTTCTCTGCTCTGTGGCAGTCCCCAGGCTCGTGGTGTTAAATACTGGACCAACCCAGCAGGCTCAGCACCCTGAAGCTTTTATTGAGAGCAGGGAAGGGGAGCAGCCTGGGGTTTTGGGGTCCCAAGGGCTGATGTGCCCTTCTGTGCTCTCCTGGCAGGTTGTTTGGTCTCACTGCTGCCCACCAGCAGGGTTTAGGTAAAACCTTGCTTTGTGTGAGCTCCAGGGCACAGCTTGGGCGAGCTCAGCTTCAGTTCTGCCAGTGTTAACAGTTTTTGTAAGTATTTAAATTAAAGTGAATGATCTTAAAGCTTTGCTTAAACAACAAGTCAAGCCTCCTCCAACTATTTTGGCATGAATAAAACTTTCCAGTAGGCTGCAAATTATTATTCTGACTACGACAAATAAAAACCAATTTTTATCTACAACTTTGATGGCTTCAGCACTCAGCCCTGCCCCTCTGGGTGCAGGTGGATTGTGGGCCCATTCCTACCTGGAAATCTCCTTCAGGAGCTGCCATCCATGTGGAATTATGACAAAACCCCACTGTTGTTTGCAATAAAGTTGTAGCAGGGGACTCCTAATCCCTTTTCTCCCTGTTTTGTGTGTTGGGCCACGTTAATTTTATATAATATTAGGTGAAAGAAATACTCTGTATTTGAATCCCTGCCCTGTAATTACACACGACACAGCTCAGTAGCTGGAAATAAACTAAGTTTTGAATAAAATATGGTTGTTTCTGCTAACACTGTAATGCTTGGGCTTATAATTTCCCTCTTGAGCAGTCTTTATTTTTTTCTGAAACACTTAAGTGGTCGTGTTTAGGTTTTATTAGTCTTTTTTTGTTTGCCTACCTTCCCCAGCATATTCAAAGTGTCCCCTATTCAGCTCATGTAATTTTAATCAAATTCAATAGAACATTTCTCCTTTCTGTATTAATGTACCTGTGTTGGCTGCTATAATACAGGCTCAAATATTGTGAAATTTAAAATTCAGCTCTTTCATGAAAGAGAGGAACATAAAGAGAATGCAGCTGGTGAAAGCAACTGTTGGAGCAGCTGATGAATATAACCTCCTTCTCAGGTACAGAGCGTAAAATTCTGTTGTACAGACAATTTCCTCCAGATTGAATGAGACCTGAAATTTAATTCATTGTTGAACAGGGTTTGTGCTTTTAAAAATACTCTCTGGGGAAGTGTTGTGCCTTCCTGCACGGCCCAGAGGTGAGCTCAGCATTACCTGTGTGACACAGCTGAGGCACAAGATGGTGAGATTGGCCAAAAAGCACATCAAAGACCTTGAGATATTTGGGATTCACGGCCACTCAGACCTGCAGGAGCAGGTGGTGGCAGTGCCAGTGGCTTTCTCACCCCCTCTGACACCAGGTGCTCTAAACAAGCTCTGTGTTCCTGAGGAAGGTGTGAGGATTTCCGAGCAGTGTGAAAAGAAAAGCATCTCTCCCTTGGGGGGCTGAGTGCTGAGCTCCTGCCATTGCTCTGGGCATGAGGTCAGTGCCACTGGCTGCTCCCCTCACCTGGCTGCTGCCCCAGCATCCCAGCTGGGTGTCCCTCCCAGCAGCTGAGCTGTCACAGTGTCCTGGTTTAGGGCAATCTGGGGAGAAAATCCACGGTCCTTGTCCTCGTTGTCCCCAGCAGAGAGGAGCTGCCCCTGGGCGTGGGCTGGGCAGCTCTGCCACCTCCCAGTGCTGTGGGAAATGGGTTTGGGGAGAGCTCTGGGAGCCTGGCAGAAGGCTCACACAGAATGGATCTGTATGCAAACTTTGAGGTAATAAATGCTGATTTAGAAATGCCATGGAATAGGACAGACATTGCTGAGAGAGAAATGGAGATGGAAAAAAGTTTCAAATAAGACTGCAAATCAGACTGGATACTTTGGAGAAATAGAACTATGAAAGATGCATTGTAACAGCACCCTGGAGGGGTAATTTTAGATGATTGGCTTTAAGGCATTTACAGCATGGTGTGGCAAAAGCTGATAGGCCAAAAAACACTTATAGTGTATTGGAATTAGGAAATAGTTGGGTTCTGATTGTGATGGTGTGAATGATAACATCTGTATTGTCTCACCCTTCACATGAGACTGAAATGGAATAAAAGGTTTTTAAAACACCTCTCAGTTGCCCCATCTCTGGGTCAGAAAAAGGCAGAATCTGTCAGTGAACTGGTTTGGGTTGCCAGGGGGAGGGAATGGATGATTTGGATGGATCCCCAGCTGATGACTGATGTCAATAATTAGAGCAGCTTTGTGGCCACATCAGGGGTGGCCTTTTTCACACACCTTTGAAAATAAGGTGCTCTTGCTCTGCAAGCTTCCTTTTCGTGGTTGGTTTGTTGGTCCTGAGCTCCCCAGAACTCTGCTCCAGCCACTGCTTCCCATATGCTCATTTGGCTTTGGGAAGGGCTCTCTGGGCAGCCATCCAAGAGGAGCCACATCTCTCTCTGCAGATAATGTTGTCTCTTTTAACAGCAGAAAATAATCAAATATTAAAGAGATTGGATAAAGGCCCTGAAAAGAACAATTAATTTGATGCACTGAAAGTTTGCAGACCAATTTTCAGCAGTGGGCAGCCTAGCTTAGAAGGCCTGGATGACATTGTCACACATAAAGGCACAGATCAGGATGTCTGTGTGATCTGCAGATTGTTTCATTGTTCCTTGCTTGTCACACGTGCCCTGCTAGAGGAGACTTTCCCATCACTGTGCATCCAGGTGACATCCAGAAGAGCACTGATGGAAACCTAACTGACACTCTGCACTCACTTCCCACTGCTGGATCTGGAGTGGACCTACCAATTTAGCAAAAAAGACATTTGTGGCCCATTCTCTCATCAGTTATTTTTTTTTCCAGGCTCAGAAGCTGCACTAAACCTGTTCAGATGAGCCTCCAGGTATTTACCTCCATTTTCTCTCTGCTCCTTCACTCCTCTGCCCTGTCCAGGAGGACAAAGTCCTGATTTTACATTGGTTTTATGACTGATAGAGAAAAATTCTCTCATATGCAGTGTGAGCTCTACTTTTCTGTAAGAAACTCAACTTGAGCAGTTTCCACCCAGCTGTGTGGTCACTCTCTCACAGGTTCTACCTGTTCTTGCAGAAACCTCCAGAGTGTGACTAGAACACAGTGGGTTATTTCTGCTTCAGAATTGTCCATCCCTGTATTAGCTGATGAATTATTTGCAGCTCAGCTGTTTCCATGTAATTGCCTTAAGTTTGTTCTTTAATAGAGAAGGAATCTGCCATGGCTTTCCTCTCCCTTAAATCTGTATTCCACTGCTATCTCATCTGTTTAATACATTTCCTTTACAAACCTAGACTTATGTTTTAGCCTAATGCCAGCAAGAGCTCTGGAAAGATTTATTCTTCTGGGCCCTAATGTGAAATGAGTAATGCTACAACTGGCTCCCTTGGTAGCAGCAACACGTTTTACTACTGGTTGTCAGAAACAATAAAAAAGAGAATACATTGGTAGTTTCTGTGCTATTTGCTTCCTGGGATTTTTGTCCTGGATTAACCTCCACAAATATATTGCATGAGTAACTTTGGATAAGTTCTCAGCATGTGTGGAGGAGAGAAACAGGGCAAAGAAATGGAGTTGTTGCTGCTACAGCTTTTAATAATAAACATCAAGGGAATGAGGGGCTCATGGCAAGGCAGTGGTGTCACTTGGTCACAGCCACTCTCAGGTGTCCCACTGTGTTTTCCAGAGCACAGAAATCACCTCTCAGCAGGGAATTTGCATATCCACAGCTGGAATAAGTTCTGTCTCAACTGGCCAACACACAGCCTAAGTGTGTGCTGCAGTAAGGCTCACTTCAAAGCTTTTTTAATTTCAATTCTCTTTAAAAAGCTAAGATTTGTCAAATTCTGGGTTCTTTTAAAGCAATTGTTGACCACTTGGCTCAGCATCAGAGGCTGGACTTGTTTTATTAGTTTTGCTGGGAAATGCAAGTGCTTTCTGCCCTGGTTATTAAATAGATGAACGTGGCCTTCTTTTATACATAAAAATACTGACTTATTGTAAAAACTTACGTTTTTATACATAAAAATGATTCTGTTAACAGCCATCCAAGATCTGAGTGAGTGGGCAGAGACATCTTCAGTGCTGAGTGCTGTTCAGCTTTTACACGAAGGAGTTGTAGAGAGATAGAAAAGGAAAGCTAATGTCTGGATTTCAGATGGAAAGGAAACCAAGCCTGATATTTGAAAGTTGATATATCCCCCTCCTAGAGCAGGTCAGGAGTGCTTCAGACTGCCCCCATTTCAGCCTGGTGAAGTTCAGGAGTTCTTGTTGTTATTTAAAATCCATCGATTACCCCTGAGTGTCACAAAGGAGTGAGCTGTGAGAAGAGCCTCCAGGGAAAAGAATCTTTCCTTTTCCCTGTCGAGTTTGGCTGAGGGGAACTTTTCAGCTTGGCCAGAAAAGATTTTCCAGGGCTTAAAGGCCGGGACCTGTCACCACCCGATTGTGGCAGTGATGTTGATTTAATGCTGTCCCACATTGTCCTTGATGACTTCATGAGGTTTCCAATGCAGTTTGTGCCTTCCTTCCATCTCCAAGTCCCTGCTTCCCTTTGGTGTTGGGAATTTCATTCTCCCACAGCCACAATCACTGTTTTATCCTTTCCCATCTCCTCTCCCATGCTGTGGCATTTTCTGATTTGTGTGTTGAGCTCCCCAGGTGAGTTTTTCAGAGCAGTTTTACATCAGTGATAGTGGCTGAGTTTTGGCAAGCACAACAGACCCAACTGTGATATAATTTCTGTGGGGTTTGGACAGAACTGTCCCATTCCAAGTTTCCCTCTTGGCTCTGCCTTGATGAAGCTGCTCGTTGACACCCTCACTGTTCTGCAAAGGACACGGGGAGGATTTTACATTTGTTTTACACGTGTTGGACTAAACTTCCAGAGGCTTAAAATCTAATATCCCACCTGTCCTTTCTATCATTCACTTGAGAAGGACGAAAGGCAATTAAAATCACCAGCAATGTCAGGAGCATGACAGGAGCTGACAGTTTTGGGTTGTGGAGCGTTGCCTGCGATGAATGGCTCTGCAGAAATTGTCACATCTCATCTTTGTCTCCTGCCAGAGCTCCCTTTCCCAAAATGCTGCTGGGCTTTCCAAATTGCAATGGTTTAGAAACAGCTACCTTGTCTACATTTTTTTGATTTTCACCCAAGCAAAGGCACAGGGAGGTGATGTTACAGAGAATTTGTGGCTGTGCCATCCCTGGCAGTGCCCAAGGCCAGGCTGGACGGGGCATGGAGCAGCCTGGGACAGTGGGAGGTGTCCCTGCCATGGCAGGGGTGGCACTGGAAGGGATTTAAGGTCCCTTCCAACCCAAACAATTCCATGGTTCTGTGATTCTATGGCTTAGCAGAGCCAGCAGTGCAATGTGGAGAGGGGAGGGAGTGTTTGAGCTCGGAGTCGCTGCTGTCAGCAGTGATTTAACAGTTTATCCACTTACAGCCCAAAAAGAAAATCAAACATTTTCAGTTTGCTAGGAATGGGAAGCAAACTTTGCATTGCAGCTGTGCTGAGAAGTTGGCTGTGATGAGACACCCAGGATGAAATGTAAAATTTGTTTCCTACTATTGAACCATTTTACTCTGGTAGGAACCACGTGTTGGCCACATCTGGGCATGGCTGGATGAGTGATTATAAAATGTGGGATGGCTTTTGCCTTGGGGTTTATGGCCTAAATAAATAGTTCACAGCACGAGGGTTGATGTGAATATCTGAGCACTGGCCAAGGAGCAGTGATGCAGAGACACCTGGGCAAGCCAGGTCCCAAAATCAGCCCATTTATAGGTGGCAGTTCATGGCATGCAGAAAATATGAATTGTGATTTGAATTAAATTCCTTAGGATTCTCCCTGGCTCAAGTTCAATCCCAGCTTACCACTTAAAACGTAATTTTTGGAGGACTTTAATGAGGTCTTTAAATAGTTTGCAGCTGTTTGAGCTCTAAAAATAAAGAAAAAAAATCAAAATTGGCTATGAACACCTGTGAGCTTGGGATTTGGCTGGGAGCTCTGTGCTGCTTCCCCATCTCTTGTTGGCATGTACATAACCACGGTTATGATCTGAAAGAGATGTGTTTTAAAATATCATTTAGGTGAAGTGTGACTCTTCACTTGGTAAAATAGCAGAAGGAAATACAGAGGAGGGAAAGGAAGTCAGATTTTACAAAGACACGCCCTCAGCACTGCCCCACTTACCTGTAATTCTCAGACAGGATGGAAGTTCAGCCTCTGTGGTGGGAGAAAAAAGCGAATTTCCTCAGGAATCTGATTTTTCACACTGCTCCTGAGCAGTTTGGATAATCACCTGTAACACTTACTTGGGTCCTTGCAAAGCAGCTTCCAAATTTATTTATAGGTTTAGACCACAAAATGCTGATTGACTGACTTGGATTCTCAAGGAGGAGAATTTCAAAGAGCTTTTCTTTATGTAACAAGAGGGCTGGAAAACTGTTCTAGAGTGGGAAGTTAAAGGCCTGGTAAAGAACTGACCTCTGATCAAACTGGAAATCTAAGCCCAAGCTGATCATGGTCCAGTCAGAGTTCATATGCTTGACTTTTGGGTTGAGCAGTGAAAGGGAAATCCATTCCTATAACTGGAGCTTTTGTTGGCACAGAGATCTGAGCTCTCTCTTGCCCTCTGTCCCAGCTCACACCAATCTGACACTGCCAAGGCTGAGCTTATTCTGCCAGAGAAAACCAAGCACCTGCCTGAAGGACCATCAGGAGCTGCAGTGAATTCCTGTAGGGCATTATCCTCCTCATGGCTTTGTTTTGATGGCTCAAGAATTCAGAACCCAGCAGGAGCTGTGGATGGTGCTGTGCAGTAAGTGCCTTGGTTTGGAAAGACAGGAACCTGCTAAGGAAGGCAGGAGCCTCCCCAGAAATGGAAAATGCAAACCCCCTCCCTCTGAATTACCACAATTTCAAAAATTAAAAGGCTCCCAGGTAAAGATATGGGAATAGGAATAACAGTTATTTCCTAGGAAAGCTGAAAAATACAAATGTAATTAGTACAAACAAGAAACTGGAGGTGAGAGGAGACCCAGCAGCCACAGCTGCTCTGAGTCCCCCAGTCACTCACATGAGGGACTTGTTCCTTGCTGTGTCCCCCACTTCCTGCCCCCTTGGGTCCAAGTGACACCAGCAGGGTAAACTCCTCTTGCTGTGTGCTCCTGATGTGCTCACTGCAAAATAATTGGTAGGACCTGGTGTTAAATCCATTAATTTTGATTTTGTTAGCTCATTAATGGGCTTCCTTCATCTTCTCCCTTCGCTTTGCAAAGCAGCCTTGTATTTAATTAGCATTGGCTGACCTTTTTTTACTTAGCTGGTAAAAAGGTTATTGAAGTCCTTAAGAAGAATTACTACAACCACAGTCGACCTGGTAATTGGTGTATTGTTGGGGGGCTAATTAGGCTGATATTCGGGCTGGGGAAGGCTGTGTACATATGGTACAGGTGTGTGGGCATAAATTAGTGTTGTTCTTCAGCAAAGGCCAAGGCACAGAGTAAGGAAATAGTAAAAGCACTGGCAAACCACTTAATGGCTGCTCATGAGGGAGATCAGCTCCTCCTGCGCAGCTTCCCCAGCAAATGTTTGTGTTTTTCTGCTAAACACAGCTGAGATGGAGTCTAGAGCATATTTGGGGTTCCTTCTGGTGGTGCCTGGCCAGGCAGTGGCAGTGATTAATGAAAAACACCAGCAGGCCTGAGAGTTCAAAGACGGGTGTGACACTGGACAGTTGCAGAGGTGAAACCAGCAGCCCTTGCAGAAGGGAGCAGGCAATGGTGTCTCTGTGCCTGTGTGATTTAATCATCAGTGTGTTCATCCTTACATGCCAACTCTGCTCTTTTTAAGAGATGCAAACTGCAGAGAATAAAACAAATCCTGGTGTTTGCTGCACTTGGAATTGCCATCAATCCCCCAAGCCTGGCAGAGCCTGTCCTGAAAAATGAGAATAACAGGCATTCAAGAAAGCTTGATTCAGAGAAGTTCATAGGCTGAGCTGGGTTTTTTGCAAGTTTCCCTGGAGAAAGCCACGGGAAGGTGTTTAAAAGGATTCTTTAGTCAGGGTCTAAACCACAAATCTCTTCTATTTCTTATATGGCCTCCTTTAGATCGGGCTACAAACAGTGGGAGTGTTTCCTTGCTTTGTCCTTTTCAGAAAAACTTTGAATTCTCTGAAGGTACCATGATCTTTAGGGTTCCTTCCAACCCAAATTCTGTAATCATCCCACGTTCTGTAGAAATTCTCTGGGGTGCCTATCCATTACCTTGCTGGATCCACACACATCTGCCCAACCCACCAGAAACCTGAATCACAACCAGGTAAAACCTCCAATTATCACTCCCAAAGCTTTGGGATTAGTGCAGTAAAGCCTGAGCACTGTCCCCCTGCCCTTTAGGGCTCCTCAATGTGTTTTAGTGCCCTCACCCTCTCTGGTGTTTGCAGCACAATAAATCTGCCACTGGCTCTGGCTGGGTCCCACCTACACGAGGGCTTTGTGGCCTTTTGTGTCACACACCCTCGAGGATCTGGCACTAAAGGGGTTCCAGAGGGCCCTTGAGGAGCACGATGGATGTGAGCTGGCTGCTGTTGTGGTGATAAATCCCTTTCCACTGCCGTGCAGCCTGGTGATGGATCAGCACAGGGAAGGCACAGCACCTCCTCAGCCTGGCTGGGATTAAATCAGCTCCCCCAGCCTGGCCCCTGCTCCTAAATATTTGTAGGGAGCTCCTTCTGTGGGGTTTGTCACAGTTGGGAAAAATAAGGGGGGGGTTTAAATCCCTCAGTTTCATTTTTCCCTTCTCCTCCCACATCTTCCCCTGCCTATTAACTTCCTTTCCCTTCCAAAGATGCTTTGTTAACAAAACTACAAGTGTCACCAGACATTTTATAAATCCTTTCTTCAGCAATCTGAAGGAGAATTTCTGGAAGTGCAGGAAAACAAGGGAGTTTAGATAACTGATCTTTTAAATGTAACAAAACCAACAAAATGCGGAGTTTCTTTAAGCAGAAAACCAAAACCAAAATCTGAACAGAAGAATTAATGAGTTTGGTTGATGGCACGCAGGTGATTGTGTTTCATGAGCTGATGTTTGTAACACAGACTGCACCGGGGTGGTTTGTAACATTTTAGGAACTTTTGGGTTTGGTATTGGCCAGGTTGGATTGGGTTTGGAGCTCCCTGGGATAGTGGAAGGTGTCCCTGCCCATGGCAGGGGGTGGAAAAAGATCTTTGGGGTCCTTTCCAACCCCAAATGCTCAGTGATTCTCTCATGGGGATCTTTTCCAGACAGAGTTTCCCAGTAAAATTGTTATTGGTGCAGGTGCCCCAAGCTTGCCTCATGCCAGGTTTGTGTTTATTTGGATTGCAGAGGCAGAGAGAGCAGTAGCTGCTGTATTTGTGTTACAGCCCGAGATGGGATCTTTAACAAGGGTACTCAGGAGAAAGCAAGTTGCTTTTTAACATTTTACATCAAAAATCCAAATACTAGGCTGGCTGGAGCGGAGGCAAGCCAGGAAAATTACCATCCCTCTTAACAGATGCTTTCTTTGAATGATTCAGGCATCCATAAATGATGAGCGTGCTGCTCACTCGGGGCACCAGCTTTTATTTTTATTTTGCCTGTTTGTAGAGAAACAAAATCTATTCTCTGCAGATAGCAAGGTAACAAGAATCAGAGACAGAGCTCCTGTTGTTTGCCAAGGCACGGGCGTGTTTGACACCCTTTTTGTCTGCAGGTTTCATCTTGAGAAAGAAACTTGCTCCAATCAATTCCTAAAATCTCTACAAGGCAAAAAAAATATTGCAATGGAAAAAACATTTTGCTGTCTTCAGTGTTTGGTTCAGCATAATTAACATGACTAATGCAAGACAATTTTCTGATAGTTATTATATTAGAGAGCTTAGCTGACTCATAACTGCCCCCATGACAGAGCCAGAATGCAAATTACTTGGATAGAAATAGCACAGAGCTGGTTTGATTAAAATGTGATACATATTTTGAATTTAAAATATTCAAGGTCTTACAAAATGACCTTAATGTCACGTCTCTGCTTCCCCCAAGGCCACCAAAGAAATTTGCATGATCACTTGGAGACAGCTTTTCCCTCCTCCCTCTGTGGATCCAGTCTCTGCCATGTGTGGAAAAACAGGGTGGCTGATTCTGTTCCTTTTCTGAGCTCAGCTACAGCAGAATAATGATGGAGAATTTTGGCCTCTCTTTGTGAACCTGGCTGCTTTATCATAGCTAGGGAGATAATTGAGCTAACAATAAAGCATCAGACTCTATTCCTATTAAAAACCAGAGCCATCTCCATGTCTCTCCCCCCTCAGGCCCTAAAATCTGACTGTGTCCAGTCACCTCCAGACTCCTGAAATGCCCGAGAACAAAATGTTTGTTGAGATAGTTTTGAAGATTTTTGTGTGCTCTTAATTTTGGCTGAAGAGCCTGTAAACTTGGGCACTTGGGTCTAAGAGAGGGTCAGAAAATCCTCTTCAGACTCTACAAGATGTCTGAAATTTAATTTTCCTCCCTTAATTTTCCAATTCATAGTCCAACTAATTTCACAATTTTTAATTTTCCAAATTTTCTTGATTTCCTTATTTTGTCTTTTGAATTCCAACTTGCAAAGAGGGCATCTGCAAACCCTCTCTTAAGGGTGTTTTGCTTCTTCAGCAATCCCACACCCCAGGCAGCCTGGGAAGGAGCAGGGCTCTGCATGGACAAGACAGCTGAGCATTAGAAAGGAGCAATTTGGGGCAATTACAGAATATTGCCCCAAAAAAATGAGATTTCTAAGTCAGCTTTCCTTGGGACTCCAAGGAAGTGATGCAATGAGGTTCTGTGCCACCCACAGCAGCACATTCGAGCTGGAATTCAGACACATTTTCAGGTAAAAAGATTCTTTTGCCCGTTCCCCTCCTGGCCCTGAGGAAAGCTGCTGCTTCTGTGTGCCTCCTGAGCACAGAGGTCACCCAGGGGGACACCCGAGGCTCTTCAGCCTGGCTGTGCCATGAGTAACAACCTGCATGGATTTGGGGAATAAACAAACTCTCTGTGCCCTTTTTCTCTTTCCAGGCTGGCTCCAGGCTCGCTTGGATTTCAAAACCAGCTTGAAGGGCTTGAGGTCCAACCCTGGATCTCCTGGCACAGCCCTTTAGGGGCTTTTATTTAAAAACACATCAGACCAGGAAATTTGCTCTTTAAATCTGATATTTGCAGCCAGAGCCCATCCCAAATTTTTCGCATGGTTTAACTCCCACTCCCACACTCTCTTCTGCTGTATGAGCTTGTTTTGATGCACAGTGGGGAACAGATCTGTGATAAAAACTCTTTTACCAAGACTTTTTTCATTTTATGGCCCAGAGACTTGGGTTTTGTCTTCCTATTCCCCACCATTCATTCATTAATTCGTTCCACATGCTTTACTTCTGACCCTCTTCTTTGTTTCTTCATTTTTGGACACCTGGAGATACCTTTGATAAGGTCTAATCAGTTATCACTAACCCACCTCTATCTGCAGGGATGCTGCCTCACTTATTAATGTGTGCAGCACAGCCTGGCTGTTATTCTTCCTCCTACCACTGCTGGGTATCACTCTGCTCTTTCACAGCTTTTTTTTTTTAGCTGAAAAATAATGCCAACATTTCCTAGAACTTTCCTGAAGATAAGGATTAGAATGTGGAACGCACAACTCCAGGCTGAAGTTAAAAATTAAGGGAGGAAGGGAAGATTTGAAATAGGTGATGCAAGGTGGTGAATAAAGTGCTGAACAAAGAGATTCCTGCTCCTGCCCAGGTCACCCAAGGGGCTGTCCTGGGAATGAGGTGGCCTTTGAAAGTGCCTCCCTCTGGGACTGTGCCACAGCATCAGCCCCCAGCCTGGGTGCAGCCACTGCTGGTGGCAGGGATGCCTCAGGTTCTGGCTTTTCTATTTTTCACATTCTGTGCTGCTTTAGTGTGTGGGGCTGGGCTCCATATTATGGGATGGTGAGCTCTCTGCACAGAGCAGGCAGACAAAACAATTCCTTCTCCAGCTGGGGACCAAGGACAAATGATCCAAATCTCAGCCCAAGAGCACAAACAACGTGGGCTGAAGAGAGAAAAACAAGAAGGATGGGACTTGATGGGCTAAAGCTGGAATTGGACAATGAACTCCAATGTGCAAATGGAGCAGAACTGATAAAAGTGCCAGAGCCCGTGCCCGGTGTCCATTTTGGGACCATTTTGGTTCATCTTGGGTGCAGCCCTGGCTGGGCTCTTGTGCTGCCCAAGGTGGATCCATGGAGGAAATCCTTTTAATAAATCCTGCTTTATTCTGGAACTCTGCCCAGCCTCTGTTCTAGCTCAGCCTGCACAAGGCAGCAGCAGGTGGAGTCACTTTTGCTGCTCACAATGAGCCCCTGTTTTGTCTTCTCCTGGTTATAAAATCCAATTCCATCTGAATCCAATTATGCACTGCAATTAATGCCTTCATTCACGTGCCACTGCTGCTGCTCCTTGTGCCTCTGGCACACGGATTTGTTTTCAGATGCAGGAGCTGAGCTGTTCCATCACTTTACTACTGCTGGTTGTGAAGGTCTTGAGTCTCTGCTGGGGAACAAACAGCTCCTAAAGCCCCTGCTCTTCCCTCCTCTAATCCAGCTCAGTCATTTAAATATTCAGGACTGGAATTTACTGTGGGTAGTGCTGAGTAGGCCCCCAGTTCCCCTGAAGGTGGCAGAGAACCATGGAATTGTATAAAAATTAGAAATAGCTCTGGAAAAGGCCTGGATTTTTTTTTTTTTTAATTATTCCAAGATGGTAGAATTGTTTTAGGAGCTGTCCCTCACAGAAGGGCAGGTAAATGAAAATTAAAATAACTCTACAAGAAGCAGTGTCAGAGCTTGAAACATGAGGGGTTTCCTTCAGCACAATTCAATAGCTGGAAAATAACTGTACACTTTGTGTCCTCCTCAGGGCATTGGGAATGTCTCCAGGAACCTTTGGGATTCTGCAGACGAACACCAGAGGAGTTAAACAATACATTATTATTAAACTGTACATTATTTTATTCGCTATAAATACCGAATTGTCAGCCCAGAACTGCCAGAGCCCTGCAGCAGCAGCATTTGTATGCTTCTTGGGAAAAAAAAAAAAAATGGGTAGTGTGCTGTTCAAGTGTATGTGCCAAGTGCCAGACCTTTTATAATCCTTTAGGAAGACTTTTCTTACCTTGTTTTATTCCTTAGATATTGTAAAGATGAATATTTATGGATAGGTCAGCTGCCTTCATGAGAAGGATCCCCATGGAAATTGCTGCTCAGTGTTCCCTCTAGACTCTTATGTCCTTTCCCAAGTTACCCAAAGGGAATTCTTCCCATGAAGTTGTAAAAAAATTGAGTGAGTAAAAATGGGGGTGGGAGAGGGGGGAGTGCAGAAAAAGGCATTTATTGAAGCAGAATGGAAAATAAGAGGTCTGGAAAACTGAGCTGCCTCTGCAAGCCACGGAGTCAAATGCCTGCAGATGCAGGCACAATAGATTATGGAAATTATTTGGGATAAATGGGCCTGGATGGCCTTGGCAGCATCCGAGTGTCACAGGGGCTCATTGAATATGCTCAAAACATCGAACTGTTTGTTTCCCTGCCACATGCATTTTTCCACAAGATGAGGAACAAGCTCGAAAATAATACCTGAATTAATTTTCAGCATGCTCTAGCCCTGGTTTCCTGTGGAAATGGATTTTGGAGGAGCAGAGCACATCACGCTGCTGCTCTGCCCTGCCTGGTCCTCAGCCTTGAGGCTCCTCTGCAATCTGTGTTTTACTGATGATTTGTGGTAAACAGAGCTAACAAACCCACAAATGGCACAAGTCTGTCATTTGTAGAGCCACTGTCAAGGGCTGGCTGTCCCAAATTTGATTAAGGAAATGAAAGCCTGGCATGGATAAACCTGAGCTCTTTTGACCTTCATCGTGTTTGCCATCACTTTGTCCTAACTTCGTATTCATATTTTTATGGTTATGAATTCGCTGCTTAGAAATGTTTGATAATATTTTCAACTGTTTGCTTGGGTGGAAGAGTTCGACTCAGCACTGAGAGAATAAAAAAAAAAAAAAAGACTTTTCAGACTGAAAACTAACAGTTGAAATTTTGTCATCTGGGTACTACCTGTGGCTGCTGTTCTGCTGCTTTTTTGGGCATTTCCTGCTTGCTCTGGCTGAGCTCTGCAGCTCCTGGTAGATCCCCCTGTCCTTTGTGCTGGGCTGCTGCTGTATTTTCCCAGAGTGAATTGAGAGGGATTTAATGCAGAAGTTTAATTTAGCCCTGCCTTAGGGAATGGGAGTCTGCAGATACTGTGGTGATGTTTGTATATTTGCCTGTGTCTCTCTCAGCTTCTCAGTCTGATTCCCCCTCATAACAGAGAAAATTTGAATTCCTCTGCCAAAAGCAGAATTATTTTTGGGGGGGATAGAAGCCCAATCTTGTGCTGGAAAAGAGTGTTTCAGCAATAATCCAAAGTGCATGTGCAGAGCAGAAGAGCCAGCCCATCTCCCTTCCACAGGAACTCTGCTCCTCACTGGGATTTCCTGCGTGGACAGGATTTCATATTTGGACCACCATGACTAAGGGATTTCTTTAGCTGCTGACAAATGTATTGTTTTGAATTATTTAAGTTTGCGTTCTTTGGGGAAAGAAAAACACTCCTAATATACATCTGTGGGTTCAGTGGCAGCAATCAGCACAGAGAGCTCTGCTTTTCATCTTAAAGACAAATGTACTGTGTGGTTAAATGGCTGAAAAGTGAAGGATGGATAAATTAATATTGAAAATAGAATCCAAGACTGAGTAGCCAGTGTTGAACCCTTATTGAGAGCGAGCTGCTTTAACCAAATGCAATTCCCTTACAATTAATGTGTGCCAGCTGGATGATAAATGATAATAATCCCTCAGTGATTTGGGGTCCAGCAGATGTGGGATTTGTCTGCCTGCCTTCAGTGTCCTGTATTCAAGTGGGCATAAAAACTGGTGTTATATCTGAGGTCTGCATCCAAAAATTAAATTCCTTTACTCCATTTATTCCAATTCCTGCATAATTTAGGCTCTGGATGGAGGGGATGGCTCTGGAGTGGCATCAGTGGCACTGCTAACTCTCTGTGCTCTGCATTCAGATCTGTGTTATTTGGAACATTTAAAATCACAGCTAGAACTTAAAGATCAGTGGATCAGTTTTAATTTTTGAAATGTTGCTTTAGAAGCAAAATGTTTTCCGCTTTAAGGACTTGGAGCCTTTGACTTTTGTAAATCCAGGAGTTCAGAAAAGAACTCAGAGAGGTTTCATTGCTCTTAGGGGTTGGAACTCCCTTGCTGTGGCCACAGTGTGACACTCATCTGTAGATCTACAGGCTCCTTTGTTTTGTTTTATTTGGATGTTTTTTGTTATTTATTTGCCCTTTTTAACCAGCTGATTTCCTTGGTTAACAGTAAAATACTTGTTGCAGTGGGAAGAAGAAGGTGACCCATGGTTCCTTTGGGGAGTGGTAAAGCTGCTTAAATGAGCACAGGGCAACAATTAACACCCTCTGGATAACTTCAATTAATGTCTGGCTGTGGGTCACAGGGCAGGGACAGAAATCTGCCTTTTAAAAAGCAGAAAATTCTGCTGCAGCTGCTGGAAATTATTCCTCATCTCTTGTGGGGAAAACACCACTAAATCTTCAAGTGTTGAAATCTCCTTTCCTTCCCATGCCAAGTACAGAGCCAGGGCAGAGTGGTGAGGGCTTGCTGAGGGAAGCCACGTGTGTGCAAGGTGCTTGCTGCCTTGGAAAAAAATATAAATTCCAGGATATCCTTGCTTAAGGTGGGGCTGGGCTTCCCTGCAGACAGCTCTAGGTGTTGCTGACACGGTGGGATTACATATGTTGCTGTATCTGGTGAAAAATCCAGGAATCCAGCAATACTGACTTTTATTATTTCATTTTATTTCCCCTCTACTCAGCAGAAGCACCTAAGAAGAAACCAAGCGTAGTCACAAACCTCACTTTTAATTTCTTTTTGGGCAATGGAGCTTTTCACTTTTTGAAGTCCAAGCTGCTTGCCTTTTTTTTTTTT
>VXAX01004172.1:142458-155987 GCA_013399835.1 Leptocoma aspasia
TTTTTTCTTCTCTAGAATAAATTGATTTTCTTTCCAGTTTCATGCTCTTTGGGTATTGGGACTAAATTCATCTTCTACACATTTCTGATGTACATCAGGATGAAACTTTTACCTCGGAGGCAACATGTAGCCCAAAAAAAACCCCCAAAAATCTGACAAACTGGGGGGTTCCTCCTGCCAGCCTTTGGTGGCACCTGAGTATCCTCCATCAGGAGGAATGGGCAGAGAAGAAACAGCCTGTGCTCTGCTTTTCCCCGCTGGACCAAACTGCCACTTTTCGGGTTTATTTCACTTTCTGTGAGAGCTGAAGCAGTTAAGAGTAAATCTACTGGTGTGCCTGTGTCTGCTCTGGGAACAGGATTTTTTTTCTTTCTTGTCTTCATTCTGTTTTAAAACACCAGATATTTGCTTTTTAGAACCACTGCCTGTTTTTCTGGATGTATCATTAGTCAGCAGGCTTGTACTTCTTCCCCAGCCCCTGCAGAGAGATGTTGCTGTCAGGGAAAGACATTTCTCTGCCAGTATATTTTTTTTTTTTCCCAAGGCCATATTTCAATTCCAGAAGCTGATCCTGAGAACTGTTACAAATTGGAGTCAGTGCTGAGTTACCAACCACGTTTAGAGGCAAAATGAGGGAATATTTATTGCTTCCAGTGGAGATCAGCTCCCTTTGCATCTCACCCAGGCTCTGTTATCACCCTATGCCTTTGCAAACCTGGCCTTTATTCCATCATAAACGACGATAATTCCTGAAAAAAACTGCTGTAAATATATCCTTAATGTGTGTTCAACGACAGAGGTTTAACAACTGGTTTTGATCCGTTTTCCAGCAGGGATATTGCTGAGTGAATGTCTCAGTTTGAAAAGCCAGGTGTCTGCTAAGGAAGGCAGGAGCCTCCCCTGAAATGGAAAATGCAAACCCCCTCCCTCTGAATTATTATAATTTTGAAATTAAGGGGCTCTCAGACAAAGATATGGGAGTAGGAATAACAGTTCTTTATTAGGAAAATTAAAGTACAAAAAGAACCCCAAACCACAGCCAGAGTGAGAGCAGGAGCTGGCAGCCTGTGGGTCAGGGTGNCAATAATCAATGCCCATGGACAGGAGATAATCAATAATCAATGGCCTATGGACAGGAGATAATCAATAATCAATGGGCCATGGACAGGAGATAATCAATGATCAATGCCCATGGACAGAAGATAATCAATAATCAATGCCCATGGACAGGAGATAATCAATAATCAATGCCCATGGACAGAAGATAATCAATGATCAATGCCCATGGACAGGAGATAATCAATAATCAATGGCCATGGACAGGAGATAATCAATAATCAATGGCATGGACAGAAGCTATCCCCTGGAGGGAGGAGTGGCTGTGGAAGAGATGAAGCAAACTGCCCAAAGAGCAGCAGATAACTGCCCAGCTCTGACAGGCAGAACACATCCCCAGGCACATCTGTAACCCAGGAAAGTGAACAACACTCCCCAGAAGTTTTACATCTGTCGTTCCTCATCGCGGTACTTGAAGTGTACAGTAATTAACTAATTAACAGCTGAACTATGCTGCAGCTCTTTTGTGCCTTCACAGCTCAGTCGGAGCCTGGGTGAGGCTGAGGAAGCCTCAGGGCAGCGTGGGCTGGCCCTGCCTGGCCAGGAGTCAAAGCTGGGCTTGTTTTTTGCTCCTTTGAAATGTGCTGCTAGTCCTGGTGCAACAGGAGACGTTAAAATCAAACCTGTAGGTCCCAAACGACTGACTCTGTGTCCTTGTCACTCAGAGCTCCTGAAGGTGCCCATGGGGAGGGTGTGGGCTTGATGTCTCAGGGTTTGTCAGCTTAGGGGGGATAGAGACCAGTACTGTTCTTCTGTAGGTTTAAAATCCACCTCGGAAGCAAATTGCAATTTTTTGTGGGTACAGGAGGTCAGGATTGAGCTGCTGCTCTGGATCCACCTCTGCCTCTGTGCAGCTCTGGAATATTCCAGATGTAAACCACACCTTTTCCTGCATTCCCTGAAATAGAGTCTTCCAAAAGAACAGGTATTCTTTAATTTGTATTCTAAAAAGATCCATCTGTGATTATGCACTTCTGAAAGAGGGTTTTGTTCAGTTCTTTGTCTCACCTGGAGATGGCAATGTGGCAGTGTCACTGTCACACTGTGGGTTTCTCTGAGAAATACACACAAATTACAAAAAGCCAATAATACAAAATAAAGCTTGGTTCGAGCTGGCTTTGATAATATAGAGAATAAATACGTTAGAAACATACAGATAATGAAGCTGAAACAGCTGATTTCACTAAATGAGAAACTTAGCGAATGGTAAATTAATTTTTTTATTGCACCCGAACGCCCAACACACTTTTAATGCCACGAACATCCATTGTGGTGAGTGAGTGACACAAAACATGAGCCCTGTGCTCCTGCCCCTGGGCTGGGTGGCAACAGAAGGGCTGAGTTACCTGAGCTCACCTGAGCTCTCACATCCTCATCACTTTTGTGCTCCTGTGCCTGAATCAAGCAACTGAAATTTCTTGTTTATCAACTTTAACCCTGGAAGCGTGAAGAAGTTTTTCATAACATTTTACTCGCTTGGAGCTGAGAGAATTTTTTTTTCAAAGGGAAGTTTAAAGGAACCTTGTGCTGAATTGCAGCACTGTGAGAGTGGTGCCAGCTCTAGTAGAACGGTTTGGGTTGGAAGGGAACCCAGTGCCACCCAGTGCCACCCCCTGCCATGGGCAGGGACACCTCCCACTGTCCCAGGGAGCTCCAAGTCCCACCCAGCCTGGCCTTAGACCCTTCCAGGGATCAGGGCAGCCACAGCTGCTCTGGGAATTCCATCCCATTCCTCATTTCTGTTCCATTTTCACTTGTTTCCAAGAGTTCTGCTGTGGGTTATCAGCATCATCCTCAGTTCCCAGATGGAGGGGTTGATGTGGGGGAGATGGACCTGGTCTCTTCCAGGACAGCTACAGGCAAAGCTGGGCAGACACCCCAGGTTTATTCATGCTCAGTTTATTCATCTGCATTCACAGCAAAGGGAGCTCAGGATCTTCTACATTTGTGTCTGAGCAGACTTAAATGCAGACAATCCCCTTGGGCTCTTCGGATCATTAAGAATACAAGGGAAGTGGTAGATGATACAATTTGGGAACCCACTTCTATAGGAAGCTCTGGGGATTTAAGAAATGTGATTGCAAAATCTTTTTCATGGGGAACAATGTCTGCATGCTGAACACAAAGGGTTTGCTCACTGAAATGTTCTGGCTCCGAGCACTGCTTTAAATTCCCCTTTGGGATCAAGACATCCGAGTTTAGTAAACTGTTTTCTTTGCTGCTCCAGCTTGGATCTCTCTTTGCAGTGCCTTATTTCTGTTCCTGCAGCGCACCCCGTTTGCTGATGGGGAGGTAAATGCAGTGTGAATTGTCACTTTACCGCGTTGCACCTTGCAGTGTGCTGAATAATGCATTGAACACGCTGTCAGTGATGTACCTGCACCCTGCCAAACCTCTGCAGCCCTGGCTGCTGCCTTGCTGCTGCTTGTTTACCCAGCACTTCCTGCTCCAAGGGTTTTGTTCTGCACACATACTCAGGGAAAGGACAGAGGAGACATTCCACAAATAGGCTGAGTGACCCCACCAAATGAGAGGGGATGGTTTTTCCCTTTCGTGTCACTCCCCTGGTGTGTTGTTTTCTTACCTTGGGAGTTGTTTGGAGGAGAAAGGAAGATCAGCTCTGATCAGCTCACAGGCTCTGCGTTGTATTTTTAGTTCTGTCACAGCTGTTTATGTCACCCTGATGTGCCACCACATCACACTTGGCTCCCCAGCTCCTCAAATGGTCTCTTCAATACTTCAATCCACTCTCCAGGTGTGATTAACTGCACTTTTCAAGGTCTGCCTGTGCTGTTTGAGAAGCTGACTGCTCCTGTGGAACACACACCCCCCTGGCATCCTCTGCCTGCCGTGATTTCAGACACAATTCCAAAGAAGAGGTGTTTATTGCATGGAAAAGCTTTAAAAAGCCTTGACGTCCCATAAAACGTGGCCCCATAAAGTCAGGTTCAAAGGCATCCTTTAGCTTTCCTTTCCCAAACATAAACTGAGTGTTTGTGGCTCACGTTCATCCATGGGAAGGCAAAATCCCAGGTTCTTCCAGAGTGTGGCTGTTGGGGCTGCATGGGGAAGGGAGAGCTGATATTCAGTTATCAAGTGTCTCATTTGGCCACGTTTAGTTAATTTGAAAAGCAAATGAACGAAGGACCTAAACCATCTGTCTAACTGTGCTTCTATTCCTGACTTTTTTTCTGATTATGATTTCCTGGCAGCTCTGTGGCATCCAAGCTCCAGACAGAGGAAAGAATGGAGAAGGTGCAGGAGAAATTCAGCTGCTCTTGGCCTGGGCTCCACGTGGCTGAAGGTGTGAGAGTTCCCTGCAGACATCTACAGGAGTACAAAAGCTGGATAAACTGTTCATCTTTTTACACTTGGTTAATTGCAGCAATTGTCATCTCCCAGTTGACTTCCAGCGGTTTGGTGCAGGGTGTGGCTTGGATGAGTGCTAAATTCTGTGTCCCGTGCCTGGGGAAGTGAGAAGTGGGTTCCTGGAGCTGTGGTCCAACCCCTTGTGCCATGCTCTGCTTGGGATTCCTGAGCCCAGACCACCAGGAAAGAAAGTGCAGGATAAGAGGGGTGACAGCTTTCAGTTTAGATTAAATGATAGAAATTAAAATCAAGATGGATAAGGAGAAGACAACAAGGGAATAATTACCATGGGATGCTGTTTTTCACACTACAAGGAGAACCAGGAATCAGAAAGCAAACGAGCTCCAAAATAAAATGGAAATAATGTTTAAGAAAACCAGAGATTAAAATGTGGGGCCTTTGCAGTTGATGCTGCAGCAATTTAAGATACAGATTAATTCCAGACAAGGTTAAGGGATTTCCTGGAGGGCATATTCCAGTGTTCCTTCTGCCATTTCCAGCTCTGACAAAATGCAGCCCTCTGGCTGTTTGGAGGCTGGTGACAAATCAGTGCACACTTGCCCTTGATGACATTGTTCTTTGAGCATCCAACTCCAGATAGACAGGGCTAGGTGACCTCCAGCTGCATTTGCATTTTCATGGGAGAAGTGCTCAATGATGGCTCAATCTGCCATCCTGGAATGGAGAGTTTTTTCACATGGTCTTCAAGTTTGAAAACGTTTTAAATCCTTGCACAGCATTTGGTACAAGAGGGCTTTTAAAATGCAGGTTGTTATTGTCTGTGTTGAGCTCTGGGTATTGAATTGGGATGTATTTCCTCTTCAGAAAATTCTATTTATACTGCAATGATGCTTCAGGCCAATTTCTGTATCATTTCTGTGCATTTGTCTTTGTTGATGATGGTTTATTTGGAGAAGTCTGTCTTTATATTGTCAGTGACTTAATGATGAGAATCAGAGCTTGAGGATTTGCAGAAGAAAGGAAGTGCTTGACAGACACTACTGAAATTGTTTAGCCAATCTTTCATTTTAACAATAGGGAAATAAAATAACCCAAGTGCAGAAATAGATATTTCTGAAGCAGAACATAATGCTCATCAGCATAGATAAACAGAGAGAGGATTGATGAGTTTTAAAACCGTGGCAAAGACTCCTGTTCAAAAGCCATGGTAAAAACAAGTGGAGCAGGCTCCTCCTGCACCTCTTCTGTTCCAGGGTGGATTAAAAAGGGTTTATTGGAGGAGTTTTGCCTGGAAATGGGAGCCTGAAGTGGCTTTTCCCTGCCTGTCCCCTGCTCTGCCAGCTCGGTTCCCTTTGGTTCAGGCCCCTGTGAATGAAGATAATTTGCTGGTTGTGATGAATTTCGCTTCTAAAGCGTGAAATGTGGGAGTCTGGGGGGACAGGAGTGTGGGCTCTGCCAGATCAGAGCTCCCAGGTGCTGGGAGCAGGGACGTGGCACTGAGCAGAGCCTCATTCCTCTGGGCTGAGCCACAGCTGCAGGGGAAACTCCTGCTGAGGGTCCCCCAAAGGGGAGAAGCCCATCTGTGCCTCGCTGTTCCTGTCTGATTGCAACAAATATTTTGCCCTTTGCAGGTTTTTCACTGCAGGGGCTGATCAGACCTCCAGCAAAGACATAAATAGGTGTTTAATACTGTCAGGAAAACGAAGCCACAAACACCAGAGGCTGATGTCCAAAAAGGACACAGGGGACTCCTTTGACTTTATTCCAATAAAGGGAGAGCCCATGGGCCATTCCCCTGGGCTCTCTCCAATTTCTGGAGGACGCAGCCTCCTTTTTATCCCAATTTCCCTCTCTCTTTCCCCACTGCCTGAGGGACTTGAGAGGCACAGACTGCCCAGAACTGATCCCAAAGATTCCCCTCTCATGTAAAACCCTCCCTTTCCATTTTTAATTCTCATGGAATTTATGGTGCACCAGCCTGGCACAGAGGATTTTACCTGGCACAATAAGTCAGGCCAGCTGTCAGTGGGAAGTGTTTTTCCTAACCCAGTTACACACGTGGCAGAAATGCACCCCTGGATTCTGGAAATGCCAACACCAATTGTAATGAATATTTCCAAGAACTTCTGGTGACTTGTGGAGTCCTGACCAATGAATCCTGTGAAGGGATTGGCAGCTGGGTCCCCCAAATCCCCAGTCACACAGTTCTGTCACTTCCTAGAGCAACCCATCCTTACATGATGCACATATTGCTGTTATCCACCAAGAAAGGCAGCTTCCAAAAAGCTTTTCTTGCTGTTTAAAAACCAAAATAACAGCTCTGCTGAGTTGCTGAAGGTCAGTGTACAACCACTGCTAATCTAATCAGGGGAAAACAGATGTGGGAAGCTCCCATGATTTCCTGCTTATTAGGATTTGTCCTGTGATTATGAGTTTCTTTAGCCTTCTGGAGATAGGGATGCTCACACAATACTCTTAGAGATGCATTTGAGAGTTATTAAGAGCTGGTTTGTCAGAGCATCTTCCCTATCTGCTGTTGGCATTAATTCATTAATGAGATAAATGTTATCCCCTTCAGAAGTAATTAGGACAACTGTTTTATGTGTGTGTGCGTCCCAGACAAGTATGAAAATGCTACAGATTTCATAATCTTTGTAATTTTTTCTGGAGACAATTAACTGGGTTAAGCAAACTCTCCCTGTGAGGGACCAGGGAGGCCAGACCTTCAAACAGTGCCTGGTTTTATTTATTATTTACTACTTAACATCAGCCACATGTTTCTATTTCCAATGTCTTCTTTTTTCACGCTTGATTGGATTTTTGTTTGAATATTTTCCAGGGCTAAACTCCTCCTTAAGCCTCTCCACTTAGGAGAGCTGATATTTTTTGTGGTGCAAGACTGCAGAGCTCAGTTTAATTAGTACTCGTGAGGTGGTTACAAATCGTAAATCTCAGTTACATCTGGAGTGGGAGAACGGGCTTAAAACCTTATTTTTCCTGTGAATTTATGTTGTGCAATCACACATTCCTCCCCTAAAGCTGTACCAGGCAGGGTATTTATCCTTTCCTGGTATCTGACAGTGTCACCATTATCACCAACCTGTAAACAAGGAGTGCCAGAGGTTCGTTAATTTTAAAACCCAAGTGCAGACGAGGTTGGGGGTGGAAAAGCTGCCAGAAGGAGTGGCCAGGTGAGCGTGGAGGCACATCAGGGGTTGTTATCAGAATCCCCAGGACTCCCATCTGGCCAGATGAACTCTCCAGGAGCAGATGTTTTACTGCCTCTCTCAGTGCTGCTGCAGCCTCGGCAGCGCTGGCTCCTTGGATTAACAGGGAGAGCCAAGGTTGAAGGCAATGATGTCTGAAAATAAACTCCACCAGCAGCCTGGTGGAAATTAGGCAGGGCTGATTAAAAAGAGCAGAACGATCTCTGGTGGTGTTTAAATGCACCTGCTGCTGTGACACCATCCCAAACCTGTGTTCCTTTGAGCCAACTTGGACATGGCCCATGCCCTTCCCTGGGAGTAGAGGTGGTGTCTGTGGGGTGGGCTAGGAGGGAAGAGGGATTTTAAGGTACTTCTGTAGCCTAAATCCCCATTTTCTTTGCTGATCCCTTGTGATGCTACTCCAATATCACAGAATTCACAGAATTCACAGAATCACAGAACCACAGAATCACAGAATGACCAGGCTGGGAGAGACCTTCAAGACCATCGAGTCCAGCCCAGCCCCAACACCTCAGCTAAACCCTGGCACCCAGTGCCACATCCATCAAGCCTTCCCTGATGGAAGGAACCAAAAGATGGAGCTGCTTGAGGCTGGAACCCAAAATGATGGAGCTGTTCAAGGTCTGTCAAGTTTGAAACCGAAAGGACAGAGCTGTTCAACATCTGCCAAGGCTGAGCCCAGCAGGACAGAGCTGCTCGAGGTCTGCCTGGATGATCACAAGTCACCAATCGAGTGCTGCTGTTCACAGAATCACAAAATTCACAGAATTCACAGAATCACAGAATCACAGAATTCACAGAATTCACAGAATCACAGAACCACAGAATCACAGAATGACCAGGTTGGGAGAGACCTTCAAGACCATCGAGTCCAACCCAGCCCCAGCACCTCAGCTAAACCCTGGCACCCAGTGCCACATCCAGGCTTTGTTAAACACACCCAGGGATGGTGACTCCAGCACCTCCCCGGCCAGAACATTCCAGAACTTTATCACTCTTGCTGTGAAAAACTTCTTCCTCATGCCCAGCCTGTATTTCCCTTGGAGCAGCTCGAGGCTGTGTGCTCTGGTTGTGTCAGCTCCTGGAGACAGAGCCCAGCCCCAGCTGAGCACAGGCACCTTTCAGGGGTCACAGAGAGTGCTGAGGTCACCCCTGAGTCTCCTTTTCTCAGGGAGTTAGGGTTTGTTGCAGACCCTGCTCTGGCCTCTGGCTCTAGCAGGGCCATGTTCACTGGAATGGCAGCACAAAGCACTTTGTCAGCCTCTGACTCCTTTAATCACACAAGGACGGGGCACAGATGGCAAATTCTGCAGTCCCTTCTCGTTCCAGTTGTGGTTCTTGTGGAGAAGGGCTGCAGGGTCAGACCCGTGCACTTTGCTAGGATTGAATCCTCAGCAGGAATTGCATCTGCTGCACTCCGTTGGTTTTACTTTTGTTTAACAGACCATAAACAATTTGTTTATATAGACAGCTTTTCATCTTCCACAGTGAGCCATCAGTGAGTTCTCCAGGGATCAGTCCCTACCCTGGTTGTTGCTTTTCGTTTATGTACCAGGCTTGGATGATTTAGATCATCAGCGTTTCCATCTGAATTCCAAGGCAGCTGCTTTATGGCCTTTTTCCTCGCACAAAGGATCTTACTAAAAATCTACATTATGGCCTGGCAGATTAAGCTTTGCTTTGAAATACTTTGATATAAAGTAGAAAAGAGATGTTACGACCTATTTGCCACAGAGAGGAGAACCCCAGTCCATCAATGCTCAAAACAGAGGTCCCTCTCTCTGAGCAGTCCTGATTTAATGGGGATTGTTGGGTTTTGGGTCCCCTGACAAGGTGGGAACCTCCTCCTGGGCCTTTGGAGGGGGTTCCCCTGGGAGTTCTGTGCCAGGGATGGAAAACCAGCAGGACTCTGGATTTCTCACTCTTCAGGCTGTTGTTTATTTTTCTCTTACCTTGAGTTCAGTGGCTGCACACCAGGCTGAGCGTACAAGAAGCAAGGCACAAAATGGAGCCCAGGCACCCAAAACCAAGGTCTTTAAAGCTGATTAGTGCAATTACCTTCTAACAGGCACTTTGTTTTTACTTTTCTACCAATAACTCCTGTTAATCTGCTCACGTAACACTCATGCCACTGCTTTCTCTAACCAGTGACTTTGTGCCACCAACACTGCAGAAAATGGAGCAGAAGAAGAACAAGAAGGAGATGAGACAATGCCCAGAATCCTCAATCTTGTCCCCTATTCACTCTCATATTAAAACCCTAAAACCCTAAATTTCTCACCCTGTGATAAGCTACACTACTACATAACTACTATCCAATTCACTCCTGTGTGCTCCAACCCATCCCAGAGCCTTGGGACCTTTCTCCAGGGACAGAGGTTAAAAGCAGTGTTCTGCTGAGGGTCAGGGCTTCCCAAAGCAGGCAGAGAAACTTTCCCTGTGCCCTGAGCTCCAGCAGGGGTGGGGATGAGCTCTCACTCTGTGTGTGCTCAGAGGAAAGGAAATGTGGGGTGCACTGTGTCCTACACACAGACGTGGGGAATGACCAGATGGGCTCAGGACCTGAGGATGACCATGTGGGCATGAAAGCACAGCCAAGGGTTTTTAGCTAAGAACTGGAATTTTGTGAGAGAGTCTGAGGGATGAGGCACAGCCCAAACCTCCTGGGACGGGCAGCCTGGGCTTTAGGAGTGAAGAAAAACCTTCTTTGGCTTGCAGTCTCATTTTTAGTCCATCTTCATATTATCCTCAGGTCAGAATTGCAGGCCGTGCTCCAAAGAGTTTGTTTTTAGTTTTAATTCTTGGATATTTTTAATTAGCTTTTTAGTTTCACCTCTTGAGTTTGACGCACTAAGTGTGGTTACATCTCCAGTGGCTAAGACTCCAAAGTGACTGGATCTCTTCATATTTCCTTCTGTTCTTTTAGGGAGGAACCTTCCCCTGGGGCCCAAATGATGTGTGAATTTTGATGAATTGCATTTCCCCTGAAGTGTCACTGAACCCTTGGGGTGATTTCCCTTGCTGAGCTCAGCACTAACAGCCCCTACACCTGGTTTTTAACCATAGGGGGAAGGAGATGCTGCAGCTGCTTTGTTGTGAAAAATCCTGGAACAAACTAGTGAGATTGCTCCTTGAAACTGCACCAAATGTACTAATTCAAATTAAGTCTTGGAAGGCACTGCTTTTTCCTGTCAAGGTGTTTATTTAAAAAAGTACTTTGGAGCAAATAATTCATTATCCTCTCACCTTGCACTTGGTGATTGTTTATAATAAGAGTCCACTTGGAGAAGCAGTTGGCTTTTTCCTTCATTATATATACATAGACCCAAAGAATTTTTTATACTCCAGTAAACATAATTTGTAGTTCATGACGTGTTATGAGTTCCTCGTTGTATGAATGTCTTAAAATGAATTTATAAATAATTTTTATGGTTCAGTGAGAAAAGCCATTAAGGTGTTTTAAATGTTTGGAAGTGCAGGAGTTGAAAGAGGGGGTTGATATATGGGGTGCAGTGGGAGTTGGGAGCTGTGCAGGAATGCTGGAGAGGAAATCTAGAGGGCTTCAACTAAAAATTATTAAAATTACTGCTGGTAGGTAGAGTACAGAAGAGAATTTAAAGGTGAAAGGAAATGAAAAAACATTCAAGTAATAATATCACAGTGTTCACTCACTTATTGTGATCTCTTTGGATCAAGGTAAATGTTAGATTCATTTTAAATGTTTAAATAAATCTGGGAAGTTCTGCAAATAATTTGTCTGCTACGGCATTGACCCTCCCCCACCCCTTGGAACTGTTCAGTCTGAGAAATGCCACTTGTGACCCTGCAAAAAATATGGTGCCAGGCCTCCAGCATTGTATTTCTTTTTGTTGTTGTGAGATAGGATTAGGAGAAAGGTAAAGTAGGCTTAAAATTTTAAGCAAGTATAAAGAAAGTTTTATTAAGAATAATTAAAAGGGGGGAAAAAAGGTAAGAATTAAAATAATTTTTTTACAATACCTTTTTTTTTTAATAATTACTTCCCAAGTTCTTCAGCCTTAACGTGTGTATTTTCACAGAAGTGTGTACAATGTTTATCACTTCTGTGAAACACTCTTATTTCAAACNTCCAGGAACATTTAGGTGTTTAGGACACATTAGGATTTCTGCTACATCTTAAAACATTTTTTTAATTCAGGGCAGCATAAAGAAAAATCAGATCTGTGACTGAATTTAGCAGTGTCTGTGCTTCAAGAAGGTGAAGCAGGGCCAGGCAGACCAATTTTCCCCCCACACCTTCAACTGATCACATTAAAAATGAAGAGTGAAGTTTTCGTGGCTTAAAGGGAGAAAACTCTGATTTGAATTCAAATAAATCAGAAACATTAATGTGTTTGAGAAATGAGTTTAATGATGTATTTAAAAACTACTAAATTAATGTTTCTCATTAGTGGCACAGCTTAATCATTCTTTGCCAGCAGAGGGAAGAAAGTAAAGCAATATCATAAAAGATCAAATAGTGATTCAAAATTAATTAATCCAGCGTTGTATAAATCAGGTAGCTTCAATAAAAATACTAGTTCAGTATTCAGCCCTTACAGGCAAAATAAAAAATAAAAAATGCCTTAATTAGTACCTTTTCATTCAATCCACCTGACCTATTTATTTTTAATTGAACTACAGGGTGCTAAGCATACTGTGAAAGTGCTAATTGCAGTAGTAAACTTTTCAGCAGTTCCCCCTTGTTTTGTGGGAGAATATCTCAGAATAATGGGGAAAATTGGTGCCTCGCTGTGCTGGGAGCTGCTGTTGTGTTTCCTCTCCAGACCTGTTTCACGTTGTGCAAACACCTCGTGGCTCTTGCTGCCAGAAATTTGCTTTGTCTGTGTCAAGATTCATCTTGCAATTTGTGCTCTGTGAGCTTGTTAGAAGAACTGAGTGGCAGCAGTGAAAGAGCTCGTGTTATTAGCTTTAAAAATTTGTGGAGTTCAAACTGCTTGACCAGGCTTTGGATGAATTATTAATGAAATAATTCATTACGTTCATTCATTAAATTAATTCATTATTATTTAATGAATGATTACTTGTATGTTATATTTGTGCTGATGTTTTGCACTGAAGGTTTCTTGTGATCCTACAAGCAGATGTGTTGTCCTGAATCAGGTTTATTCCTACTGGGAAAATGAAAGGAAAATCAGAGCAGAGATTGAGATCCCTCCCTGAACTTCCCCACTGGTGATGTTGTTGTGGCCAGAGCCATGAACTGGAGCTGAACCACTGCTCTTCCCACTGCTGCCTCACTAATTCTGAAAAATTAATATTATATGATTGGCTCTTCGCAAATAGCCAACCTTTTGGCCATTGTCCCAAAATATCTTTTAATTGAACAAAATATTCTCATCATTCCTCTGAATACACAGAGGAACCCAGCAGTCCCTGTCACATACTAAGGTAGGTACTGGAACACACATTTTGTAGCCCAAGTGTCCAAAGTACAACCTGAGCTTCCATATTTCCTCTTTTTTTTTTTGTCAAAGGAATGGGAACATATAGAAAATATAAATCCCCTGGAGAGTCAGGGTGGTGCTGCTGCTGTCCTGGAGCTGCTGAGCACAGTGATGAGACACTGATGGCATTCTCCACTCTCTGAAAAAGAACTTTTTCTCATCCAGCAGACAAAACCAGCTGGATTTTCATNCGTGTGTATTTTCACAGAAGTGTGTACAATGTTTATCACTTCTGTGAAACACTCTTATTTCAAACTACAACAGAGTTCTTTGTTAATGCATTGAGACAGAGCAGGGCATTGCACCAAGCACTGTAATTTATAATATAGAGAGACTGTAATTTATAGTATAGATATATAGTAATATATAT
>VXAX01004172.1:156227-183313 GCA_013399835.1 Leptocoma aspasia
TTCCCCCTTGTTTTGTGGGAGAATATCTCAGAATAATGGGGAAAATTGGTGCCTCGCTGTGCTGGGAGCTGCTGTTGTGTTTCCTCTCCAGACCTGTTTCACGTTGTGCAAACACCTCGTGGCTCTTGCTGCCAGAAATTTGCTTTGTCTGTGTCAAGATTCATCTTGCAATTTGTGCTCTGTGAGCTTGTTAGAAGAACTGAGTGGCAGCAGTGAAAGAGCTCGTGTTATTAGCTTTAAAAATTTGTGGAGTTCAAACTGCTTGACCAGGCTTTGGATGAATTATTAATGAAATAATTCATTACGTTCATTCATTAAATTAATTCATTATTATTTAATGAATGATTACTTGTATGTTATATTTGTGCTGATGTTTTGCACTGAAGGTTTCTTGTGATCCTACAAGCAGATGTGTTGTCCTGAATCAGGTTTATTCCTACTGGGAAAATGAAAGGAAAATCAGAGCAGAGATTGAGATCCCTCCCTGAACTTCCCCACTGGTGATGTTGTTGTGGCCAGAGCCATGAACTGGAGCTGAACCACTGCTCTTCCCACTGCTGCCTCACTAATTCTGAAAAATTAATATTATATGATTGGCTCTTCGCAAATAGCCAACCTTTTGGCCATTGTCCCAAAATATCTTTTAATTGAACAAAATATTCTCATCATTCCTCTGAATACACAGAGGAACCCAGCAGTCCCTGTCACATACTAAGGTAGGTACTGGAACACACATTTTGTAGCCCAAGTGTCCAAAGTACAACCTGAGCTTCCATATTTCCTCTTTTTTTTTTTGTCAAAGGAATGGGAACATATAGAAAATATAAATCCCCTGGAGAGTCAGGGTGGTGCTGCTGCTGTCCTGGAGCTGCTGAGCACAGTGATGAGACACTGATGGCATTCTCCACTCTCTGAAAAAGAACTTTTTCTCATCCAGCAGACAAAACCAGCTGGATTTTCATGGAAGGGTGATTAAGCTCAGCACTCCCTCTTTGTTCCAGGTTTTTGTGGCATTCCTGGAACTGCCCATGAATGTCCAACAGGGACGTCTGGGAAATTCTAAATGAAGACGAGCTGCTTCAGCCTGACCTCAGATCACACTGTTCAATTCCCTCGCCATGCCAAATGAATTTGCAATAAAGAACTTCATTGTTTATTGATTTTGGAGATGGATGTGGACATAGATACTGCTCTGATTGTTTTTACATTTCCAGAATTGCATCTGAGCTTCAAAAGCAACCTCAGACCTCTGAAAGCCTCGTACTCAACGTGTTGGACCTGATATGACACCAGACTTTACATAGAGGGCCTGGTGGCTTTGAATGCTCCTAAAACCACATTAATGCTTTCTGAGTGGAGGATTAAGTGATTGGGATGAGACAGAGATAGACACAGATCAACAGGAGGGCTTTTCATCATGGAATATGGAAAAAAACCAGAGGTTCTCCTGGCACCTACTGCTTCTAAACCACAGTTCTGATCATTTGCTCTGCAAAGGTAATACAGATGATTTTAGATATGGATTCAATTTTCAAATGCCCCTGAGTTTTAAGCATCCACTTCAGTAATCCCTTATTGGAATCTGGGTGGACTTTTTACAGCCTGAATTAAAAGCCTTGTTGAAACTAATTTAATTTCTTCCATGATTTAATGTGGAAATGGCGAAGAACAGCTAATTGTGTTTTAGTTATAGAAATCTATATGATGGGTTAAATCTCCATGATTTCTGGGAAGGCCTAAAATTCCCTCACTAAATCTTCCCCCTGGCATTGAAACAACTCGAATATTTTTCCAGCATTGAGGTGTTTTCCTTCCCAACGCCCCTGGGAAGTGGAGAAACCAAGTGGGTAACACACATTTTGTGCTTTTCTTTCCAAAAGTGTCCTTAAGTCCTTGGGAAGCTGATGCTGGACCTGAGTGCTTTTGCAAATCTCTCCTCTCATGGTTTGAGACACTTCAAGTGACACTCCAGGGCTCAATGACACCTCAGGGCTTTTTTGGGAGCCTTCAGAAGAGGGGTCCTGATTCCTTAGGGAAGGGCAGGGCCAAGTTCCAGACCTCTGGGACTCTGCCATGGGATTATTCCTCCTGCCAGGCTCTATGGGAACACTTCACTTGCTGCAGACAGGTTTCTAATTTAAATAAAAGGAATAAATCCCCCAGGAGTAAAGTGCTGTTAGTTCCTTGTGAAAGCTTAGGAGTATCACCCATCTCTGTTATTTCTCCTGTGTAATTCCTGCATTTTTGGAGTTTCTGAGCATTTCTTCCAGTCCTCTCTGCTGAGGCATTTCTTCCAAAGCTCCTTTTCTCAGCAGTGTGTTATTTATGATGCTCTAAAGGTGTTTGGCTGTGGACAACTAGTTCTTAAATGTTAATGCAAATAAATTGAAATCTCTGGTTGCAAAGGCTCCACACTGCAGGGTTGTTACAACACATCATAAAAACCTCCTTTCCAAAGCTCTCCTGGACATGTAAATAAAGCAGTTCAGCCAACGCTTCTGGGGAGCCTGCCCACATCCAGAGAGCAATTATTAACTGGAGAAACATGATGTGACCCTGGCGCTCAGAGTGTGGTTCCAGGCCGACCTCTGGCCCTCCTCAGCCTGGCTTTGCAAAGCAAATCTCCACTCTTCTCTCAGCTTAATTAGGGGCTGCCTCCGTTCATTATCCAGGGAGTTCTGGGAGATGGGTTCAGCTCTGGTTTCAGTGTGTAATGAAGAGCTAATCACCTGGTTAAGATGAGTGATTAAAGGAAGTGTATTAAACTAAATAAAGCCCTTTTATTCTGGAATTGCACTTTCTGGGTGGTTGTTAGAGAAGGGTGTTTGAGAGAGAAAGAAACTCCCCCAGACGTGACCCGGTGGACTCTCTCCCTTTATTCAAATAAAGTTGAATAAACTTGTTGAATAAAGTTGAATAAACTTCACTCTGTCTCCTTTGTGGGCATAAACCTCCGGCGGATTTGTGGATTTTCCTGACACCACCCTGCTCCAAAAAAAGGAATTGTGTTTTATCTCTTGAAATCCTGTGGGAAATTGATTTCTAGAGAGTTCTTAGAGCTTGGTAGAAGGTTTACACAGTGTGTATTTGTATGTAAACTTTGAGATAAGAAATGCTGATTTAGAAATGCCATGGAATAGGACAGATGTTGCTGAGAGAGAAATGGAACTGGAAAAAAGTTTCAAAGGATAAGTTTTTGCATAGTGTGGCAAAAAGCTGATAGGCCAAGAAACACTTACAGTGTTTTGTAATTAGGAAATAGTTGGCTTCTGGTAATGGTGTGAATTATAACATCTGTATTGTCTCACCCTTCACATGAGACTGAAAATGGAATAAAAGGTTTTTAAAACACCTCTCAGTTGCCCCATCTCTGGGTCAGAAAAAAACTTAATCTGACAAAATCACACATGATTTCCCATCAAAAAACACACCAGATTTTCAATAGCCTAATTGCAGGCTATGCAAAATATCAGTTGTTGTCTAATTGGAATTGATTGCACACCCTCTGCTTGGAGTGACAGGGCTCAGCCATGGAGCCCACCTGGAGGCACTGAGGTAAAGTCAAATGTTAGTGCTCAAAAGCACAGTAAATCATCGCAGATTTTGGGATTTAGCCTTCTCAGCATTTGAATTTAACACAAAGCAGAGGCCAGAGAGGAATTTTAGCTATGGGTGTGAGAGCAGGCACAGCAAGGTGCAGCATTAGGAGCAGCTGCAGAAGCCAATTTGACAGAGTGACCCCATAAAATCACTCAGTCCCCACTGGCTCTCTACAAGAGCTGCTGTGTGGCTCTGGTTTTCTGCTCTGGGGAAGCCAGGAGGTGGTGGCTCTGCAGCTCAGTGCCACAGCAAGGCTTTAGGATGTCACAACAAAAGGAGGGGAGGGGAATCCTGCCAGCTTATCCTTTATTCTAATCAGCCTTTCCTCTGATTTCCTGCATTACAGCAGCACTGAGCAGTGTGATGTTGGCAGCAGAGAGGCTGAAACCTTCTCCTAACACAGGGAAATATTTCTGGGCATCAGCAGCTTGTGCAGCAAAGGTGCACAGGTGAGGGCAGGAGTGTCACAGCTGAGATGGATGGCGAGGCTGGGCTTGGCATCCTCACTGACAAGGCAGGGAAGTGGAAATGGTTTTGAATTTGCCAGCAAAATCCTTAATCCTGGAGCACAGAAAGCTTTTCTACGTGCACTACAGGTGTGTGGAATCCTTGTGTGGAGAATCCCATCTAGAAAAGGCAAAATACACCTCTTTTGGTGTGGTGGAAGTGAAGCTCTCGGGGCAAAAGAACTGCTGGTGCCTCTGTAAACATTTTGGTTTGGTCTTGGACAAACAGACCAAAGCCATCAAATAGACAAGAGTGTGAAAATCAGAGGGAAATATCCAATATCAAATAGACAAGAGTGTGAAAATCAGAGGGAAGTATCCAATATCAAATAGACAAGAGGGTGAAAATCAGAGGGAAATATCCAATATCAAATAGACAAGAGGGTGAAAATCAGAGGGAAGTATCCAATATCAAATAGACAAGAGGGTGAAAATCAGAGGGGAAAAAACCCAGCAACTGTGAGTGGGCCACGGCCAGCTGGGGGTGACTCAGTGCTGAAAGCTCGAGGCAGGATAAGCCTGGCCCATTATTCTTGCCCTTCTTTACTTCACTATTCCCAGGTCAACAAGTGCCACTTTAGAGAGGGCTCGGTGCTCCTCTTGCCTTTCCTGCCTGTTAAAATCCCCTTCAGCCCAGCAGCTGCTGAGCACACAGCGGAGCAGAGCCACTTGTGAGGTTAAAAATTGAGTGGTTGTCTCGATTTCCATTTGTGCAGGGAGCTGCTTGGAGTGCAGCTCATGTCAAAAAATAATCAAGCTCCTGAAGTGGCTCTTGGGTTAATTCAGCTGGGCTGGGGCTGCTGCTGGTTCTGCCTGTTGTGTTCTGTGATCACCTGGAGTCAAACATGCTGCAGCAATATTCGTTAAGTGCCTGGCTTAATTTCACCTCCAATTTAAATTTTATGAGGCAGTTATGTGTTCGTTAAAGGGCCTTTTGAAATGACTGAAAAGATCAGGTGAATTTTAAAACACTGGATGCTTAAAACCTCATTGCTATTTTAATTGAAGTGAATTTTAATATCTGAAAGACATCTTTGTTAATACATTAAAGATGTTTAGTGCTATTAATTGATATGGAACAGAGTAGCAGTGAATTTATTATGTGGTTTAAAATACCAGCTGGTGTTAAAGCTATTTCTGCTTTGCATTTCTATTAAATGCCAGCTATAACTTGCTATAGAGGCTGCTGGAGACCTGACTATTGATTAAATTACCTTCCAATGAGAGCTCACTGTCAGGCAGTGAACATTCCTTATAAAATGTGTAGGAAATCTCTGGTTTGGGAGCACCAGGGAAGGCTGAAATTCTGCTTTATCAAGTGGCAGTTCAAGAGCTGGTTTGGCTGATAGATGGAATAATAAGGTTGCTGATGAAGATTAAAAATAACACTGTGACAAGAAAGGGTTTTTATTAACCTAGGGCTGGTTTTAAAAAGGTTTTTTATTTATTCTGCCCACCATGAAGCCTCCCAGCATCTGTGTCTCCCTGGCTAAAAAGGCTGGGCAGGAGATAAGGGGGGTAAGTGGAAGAGATCAGGGTTAGATGAGGATCTCAGCTGTGGCCCCTTTCTGTAAAATTAAGGGAGTTTGCCTTCTGTTCTCTCTGCTTTTACCTTCTTGCTCATTTAAATACAAGCTTTTCAAGGAAAGTTACATAAAAATCTTGACAGCTCCTTATGGCAGCTCCATGTGATGAGAGGATCAATCATTCTTCAGCTTTTTCCCATTTCCTATGCTGGCTTCAGAGCCAGAATTTGCTTTTTTTCCCCAAACAAATGGTTTCCTCCTCAGGCCTCTGCTATGGAAATTCACGTTGGGTAGTCTGAACATGTTGACAGTGACAAAAATCTGGTCACAGTGTGGAAGAATGGGTGAGTGTTCTCAGAAAGACTCTGGTTGCTTGTTTCTGATGGATTCAGGTGCACAGGCAGGGACAAGGGATGTCTCTGCTTCTCTGGATCCAGAGGCAGACCAAAAAGCAGATTGTTCCCAAAACACTGAAGGGTGTTAAAAAGGAAATTCTATTGACTTTTTTCCTACATCCTAGGCTGGGGACAGACATAAAATGGTTTGTTAGAACCAGTTAGGGAAGTTTACTGAGGCTTTGGAGGGAGCTCAGCTTAGGTACTGCCTGAGTTGTGTTTAAATTAAAGGGCTTTTAATTTAGGATCTGACAAGCAAGGCTGAAATGCATTTAACAGAAAGCAGTGACAATTTCAAAGCTCTGGCTGGGGATCCTAGTTAATGGATGAATTTAAGCTGCCAACCTCCTCCTCCACGAGAGCATTACAGACACAGCCTTTTGTTTCCACAAAGTGAAGAGCACCACAGAGCTTTTTTTGACTAAGCTGAGATGATTCAGGATGCTGAATGAGTGCTCTGGATTTTGCAGGGGCACACAGTACTCTGCCCTCGTGGTGAGAGCCTCCATGAATTATATACCTGCTGCTTCTATGTTTGAAATTGCTGGGATTAAAACTGAGAGGGATTCTTTTGGTGTCTTATCTGGGTGTTTTCTGTTTGAGTTCACTTCAGCTGGGGGTCTGTTCCACCCAGACCTTCTGCAAAGCACATGGCTGATTTTTCTAATGGTCCCTCTGACATTAATGACAGGCATTTTGTCAAGGAAGCATCCATGGAAAAGCCAAAGGAAACAGGCAAAGGAGCAAAGGAGCCATGAGTACATGTGATGGTAGAGAAGAGCATTTGTGTTGACTTGATAAATGCCATCACTACAAGGGCATGATGAAACACCTAAAACCCAGGATGTGTGAGACTCTGCCTAATCTCCAGTTTTATGTAATTGTACCATGACAAATCGAAGCATTAGACCTGATAAGGTTTTAATAAAAATGCAAATGCAGAAATCCTGCGCTAGAAATGCTGGAAGTTAGTTCTTAAAAGTAAAATAATCTACTTGTTCTGGCTGGGATGATGATGAATATGCATGTGTTATTTTGGGGGCTTTTTGCTTCCCAAATACTGTGGAAATGTGGTTGTGGGGAAACTGCAGTTGGACTTTGAAGGTTGTTCAGCCCCGAGAGGAACCAAGTGAAATGGAAGTTCCCTTTTCTGACTTGCAGAGATTTACAGTCCAGATATTTAATGTGGAATAAAGCATGGGAGAGGCACCAGTGGGTACAGGGGAAGGAGAGGACCCAGCAAAGGAACAGCAGGGCAGGGGCTGAGGTTTCTTAGCTCATGGCCTGGTGTCTTTTCACACAGACAGCTACCTCTAATGGCTTGGAAGTCCCAGCATTTATCCTTCTTTCTTTCTAAGTTTTTATGTAGAAAATTCTTTTAGGGGTAAACACGGATCTTCTTATTAAACATCTTTCGGGTTCACAGAAGTTGCTGTCAAACTTCTTCTACAATTTGGTTTTAGAAATGGTGCTGTGTGTAGATTATAAATATTAGATGAAGGTATAGAAATACACATACATGCACCTTTCTCCTTCTGGGTTTTTCCTTTGTCCCTGATGCTGCATTTTAGCAGTGGCAGCTCACCACTGTCCCTTGAAGTACCCTGATTTTGGATTTTTCCTTTTATTTCATGTTGTTAGTATAACTACCACACTTGACTGCCCCTAGGAAAGCTCTGGATTCCTGGCCAAGCCAGCTCTGGTATTCCTGGAGCTGTTTGATCAGAACAAAATCCCATTTAACAAGTTACGGAGGAGGAGAGAATCTACATAGAGAGGAATTTAATGAGAGACAGTAGAAATCACTCTGCAAAACTGCCAGTGCCTATGTGACCCAGAGGAGAATTTGGCAGGCAGAAAAAACATTTATTTTGATTAAATGAAGACAACATTTCTGCAGAGATAAGAATTTCTGCACAGGTAATTAATAGATGATCCCTGTCCTGAATAACTTAGTCCTGTTATGGATGAGGGTATTGCATCCCATTTCCAGGAGTCACAATGCAAGGTCCAGGCCCTCTATTAACAGAAAAAATAAATCCCTGCTGCTGTTTATGTTCCTTTGCCAAGTGCAGGGAAACAGAGCTAGGGAGGAGGCTGCTAAGATGATGTTGTAAATGATCAAGGTGAGTAGAAATCAAGAGTCTGGGAGATAGTTTGCATATTAAGCAAAATGAAAAAGCTTGGAAAGCCAAAGCAACTGCATCAATAAATCATGAAACACTCAAGACTATTTTGTAGGTGCAAGAAGCCCATTGTTGAATCCCCCTGGAGATAATCTTGTTGTTCTGTGATTAAAATGAATCCTTTTGCTTCACAACACATCCCCAAGCAGTGCAGTGCAGAAGGCTGACAATTAGCAGAGCCTGGATGGAGGAAGGGAGGACAAGAGGCAAAGCCAGTTTCAGAATAGCAGGAACTCCATCTGAAGTGGAGAAATAGAAAGAAATTGGAAAAATTTGATAATCAAGTGTTCCCTTAACTGGGAGGGATCACTGTGGCATCTTGGTGTTCCAGATGAATTCCTAATTGACACTGCACAAAAAAAAGCATTTCCACACAAGGAGCCTGTATCTCTTCTGGTTTTGTTCTTGCAGCAGGAGAGGGACAGGCTGGGGCAGAATGGAACTTGCCTTGCAATGGCCCCAGGATCTTGGATTTGCATTTTCTGTTTAAATACTGAAAAACAAATGGTTTGTTTGATTTTTATCTGCTTCTGGTTATTACATGTCTTCCTTCTCCTCTATCACCTTCCCTTACTTAAGGCTGTTCCAATGTTACCTGCTCCAGGAATTACAGAACCAAGCAGTGGATTTAGGTCACCTGACTCCCTAGTCCAGCAACATTTTCAAAAATTCTTTTGCCTTTTGATGTTTAAGGCTTTGAGGTCCACGCTGGTTCATCTTCCCTCACACACAAGAAGCAAACATCCCATTTTAAAATAAACTTCAGATTTTCATTGTCTTTTAAAATTGCTTTATGAGCTGGGGGTTGAAAAGAAAAAATAAAATCACATATTAGGAGAGTCATAAAAATATGTTAATTAACTGTTTTGCATCCAGGACAGAGCTTTTAATGTATTTAAAACCAAACTATCCTGCCCAAACTCAGTGTTTTAGGGAAATTCCTCAAGCACTACTGTAATTCCTTCACATATACATGGAGCACAAGGGGTTTACACTAAATTTCAGAGAGAAAAAAAATGGGAATGTAACTTTTTAAAAGGTGCTTGATTTCGTATGCTCTGCCTGAGATTATTGGAAAAAATCCATCTTTTTCAAAGCAGCATGTGGCTGATACTTCAGGAAAAGCTTGCAGTATCTCAGGGTGGGCATACAAAGATGCTAAGTCTTCTTTCAAACCCTGCCTGGCTTTTATTACGTGATAAAAACCAACCTTTATTGGTTTAGGACTTGAAAACCTCTGTGAATAGTCAGACCCATCTGTGAGAGTGACCGGGAGACACGGCCTTTGGGGTGAATGAAGGACTCAGAGGGATCAGACTTTACCCCCTGCAGTCTTGTTGGGGGCTATTTTAATATATTTTGGAGATAAATTTATATTATGGAACGGGGGGAAGGGAAGGCTGCCTTGTACAAAGGATCTGCAGGAACCAAGGCAGAGAGGGAATAACCACGACTGAGTGCAACAGTTGATCAATCATTTTAATTTTCAAGTTCCAGGAGGCCACAATAGATTTTGTTTATGTTTCTACTGCTGTGATGTTCCTGTCAGCAAGAGAAATCAGCTTCCTCTGTCTTCGTCTTCTATGAAGTTTTGTAATTTGCCTCCTGAGCCTTTGAGTTTTCTTAAGAAATACAAAACTCAGTATCCAGCATCTCTGGGAACCAGGTGTCCAGTTCAGTTCTGGGTGGTGGAAACTTCAGGAGACACCCTAGAAATTTCCAGGATGACATCCCAATCCCACCAAGAAATACAAATATTTTATTTAATTTTCTCACTGTTATCATTTACCTATGTTAAGCTAACGGATATTTTGTGATTTTCTTATTTAGTCCATGTAGTGGTTTTGCTTTGTTAATTTGAGATCTCATTAAATTTGAGATCTCATTAATTTTGAGATTTTTGAGTTAAAGTACTAATGAGTGTGGTGGGTTTAGTGTTGGTTAATTACTAGTGTATTTACTTTTTGTTGTGAGGTAGGATTAGGAGAAAGGTAAAGTAGGCTCAAAACTTTAAAAGGGTATAAAGGAAGATTTATTAACTTAAAGAAAGAGTAATAAGAATGGGAACAACATCTTTAGAACATTTCTCCTCCCTCCACAACCTTTTTCCCCACTGACCATGTAAAGAAACAAAACTAAAATTTCAGTCAGTTTACTACTTTTAAAATAGGTAGTTTTTTTTTAGTTTACCTTAGGAGAGAAGTTCTTCTTGTTAATGTTATGGAGACTTTCCTACAAGAAAAAAACCAGTTCTATTGTGGCTCCTAATAGTTCTACAAATTGTCAATTACATAAAAACATTTACATCACTTCCCTAAATACCTCCCATACAAACCCACCACGGTCCTGGAAATACTTTGACTGCGAGGTTTGGTTTTGTTTTTCACGCTCCAAACACCAAGATTTTCCTCCTGATGGTGACAGGAGAGATTGAGTTATTTTCCTTCTGAGTGGATTTTGTTGACAGGATGGATTTAGGCTGCTGAGGAAACACACACTGTGAGCGTGGTGGCCCAAAGCATTGATGGAAAGTGTTTTATTGGCAGGACAGATTGAGATGGTGGTGACAAAATGCAAACACCCCAATCCATTCCAGTGATAAAACACATTTATCTAACGATCAAACCCATCCAGCTGACAAACCCGTTTTTGTTTGAAACTGAAAAGCATCTTTCTGAGGGGAAGGAATAAATTCCTGCAGGGAAGCAGCTCAGCTTATTGAGAGCTAGAACCTCTCTGGCTGTGGAAAATAGAGATGTGGACCTCTGCAGTAACAGCGTTAGAAATGACAGGAAAAACTATTGTAATTGGAATTAGCCACATTTCCACAGCATGACACAACCCCGCACTAAAATTTACACAATTCAGGCTTTGTAAGTCCTCTGCATCTCAGAGCACCCTAACAGAGCTTCAAGGGACACCTAAAAGTTGTTTTTAATATTGACCCTGCAAACGAAAATTAATCTGTCAATTAAAAAAACCCACATTTTGTCAACAGCTGTGGTGGGGTTTGGTACCTAAAAAACCCCTTGGAGCAGAAATTGCTGCCTGTTCTTGGTCTATCTCGGTGTCCAAAGGCAATAAAAGCTTGGATCTTTTCCTTTCTACCAATCCTGTCTCTTTTCAAGGACTAACTCTTCCTTTCTCTTAGGCTGTCCTGTGGTTATTCTCAGTTCTTCTGGAGAGAGAACAGAGATAACTCAGTCTGGGAAACTCAGAGAAAAGAGTTCAAACAATTATTACCTTATCCCTTGCACCTGGTGTTGTGCAGGATGTTTACAAGAAGGAGTTGTTCCTTGTTTTACCAAGGAGTCTCCTAGAGACCAATCAGGTCTTAGGTGCACGGACTTCTCTATAAGAGTCTGATATTCTATTAATAAATGAGCCTTTATGCCTCCTGAATCATGGAGTGTGTGTCACCTCTCTTGCTGTTCCTAAACTCAACTACAACACTCTCCCATTGGTTAGTATAATTTAGCTCCAACTTTGGCCATTCTCTGCCTCAATCTCAATTCTTTTCTCCCTGCTCCAGGCTGAGACACAACAAAATTCAGAGCTGTCTCTTCAGGTCTTCACATTCCAGAGGTTTTTTCTCTCAATCATTTGGCCTCCAAAGGAGGTGTTCCCTTCCCCTGGTAGGGACAGTTTCTGAGGCACCAGGAGGGAATTTCTTGGCTCTCCTTGACATAAGAGCAGATGCAGCATTTTGATGCCATATTGACATTTAAAGGAAGCAAATATGCCATTTTCCACTCCATCAATGGCACTGTGTTCTTCCTGTGTCAGAGGATGTGAGAATCAATACAGTGACTCCACAAAGCAAACATGTTGACATTTGATGTTCTTTCCTTCACAGTTTCTATTTAAAAATACCAGATTTGATCTACAAGAGAACCAGAAATTAGCATAGCTTCCCCAAACGTCATCTCACCTCAAGAGAGCTTTAAAACATGAAATTCTTATTACTGGCTTCTTTTTCCTTACACACTGAGGTCAATTTTCCCTTCTGTCTGCAGAGAGATGAATAGAAAGTAAAACAATGTCAATGTTGAGATGTTTTTGGCCCTCAGCTCACTGAAATAGAGCTGTGCACACTCCTACTGCAGCAATGTTTGGGGAAAAGTCTGGTGCTCAGAAGCCTCCATTCAAAATAGGCTTTTTTTTTTTTTTTGACATTATAAGGTTTATATGTGGTATTACAAGGTTTATATGTGGTTTGGGCTAATAAACATATGTGTGTGCATAATTTTATTTACACAGTATTGTGTATATGTGGTTTGGGTTAATACATTGAGAAAAAGAGCATCGGAACTGCTGCTAAATTAAAAGCATTTTATATTGTGCTCAGATGTAATGACTCACTAGATGGGGAAGAAATATCAGGTTAAGGCACTTTTCCTCATTCCCCAGTGATCCCCGTGATCCCCCATGAGTGACACCTGGGGAAGAGCAGCTTTAATTAACCTTACTGATGCAGAAAGGACAAGGTGATGTTGTGGCTGGAGAAAAGAATGAAATCCTGGAATGGTTTGGGTTGGAAAGGACCTCAAAGCCCATCCAGTGCCATCCCTGCCTGGCACCTTCCACTGTCCCAGGTTTCCCCAGCCTCCTCCAGCCTGGCCTTGGACCCTGCCAGGGGCACAGGGGCCACCACAGCCTCTCTGGGAATTTCATCCCACCCCTCACCCTCACAGGGAAGAATTCCTTCCTTATATCCAAGGATATTCCTTCCAAGGAATTATATTCCGAGGAATTCCTTCCTTATATTGTCTATTTCTCAGTTTGAAACTGTTCCCTTGCCCTGTCACTTTGTGTCCTTTTCTGAATTCCCCCGAAGAGAATAATAACTGGGGAAGTGTTTTTCCTCCCAGAATATTGCTCTGAATCCTCCCATCAGGGCACCTCTCTGATTGCAGGGTTACTTCAGACTCAGGGCAGGTTCTCCTCCTGTTTATAAGCCCCAAAATGCAGCAGCAGCAGCAGCAGCTCCTGTCGGTGCCTGTGTGAGGCAGGAGGGATGCTGGCATCCCAGGAGGACAAACATCATGTTAGCAATGATAGCATTTTGCTTCTATTTGTCAGAACCAGCGAGATTTTCTACCTCCAAGGCATGGCATTAATCACAGAGGTGCTGGGTGAGGTTCACAACTGCATTACTGAAGATGGAAAAATGAAAATACTGTAACAGTAAAGGTTATATTATTTTTATTTTGCCATCTGGCTGTGCGTCTATGGGTAAAAGGATTACGACAAACTAATTAATAGTTCTGTTCTAAATAACTGAGCCCCTGGAAAAGCTTTGCAGGCACTGGTGAAGTCCAGGAGAAATCAGGCCTTAGGAAAATATTTCAGTGTCAATCTTGTTGATGGTGAGCAGGGCAGAAGGCAAAGTGAAAATGAGCCATAAATGATTTCTTACATGTTGTGCCCTGAGGCAAAGTCTCACTGCCCGTGGAGAGCCTCAGACCTTCAATCCATCTGGTTTCCAGCATCTTTCCAGGAGGAGACTCCACATCACAAGCCATTCCCAGCGACAGGCACGCTGCCTTCATCCGTCACACACCCTTGCTTCCAGCTAGTCCATATTTTATTGTTTTCTGGGAACCTCTTTAGGTCCTTGTCATCATTCTGCCATGCCCTCTTTTCCTCTGGTGCCCAGACAGGTTGCCCTGACCTGTGTGGGGTGGTGTTTCTCCTGCCACCTTCACTAATTATCCCAACAGGAGAAGGGATGGAGGTGACATCCAGACCCTTTTCCTCGGCATGAGAAAGGGCAGAGCAGGGGAAGGGAAGGGAGCAAAGAGATAATGAGTGAGTCCGTGACCTTTCCAAGGGCTCACCCCCAGTTCCTCATGCATTGTTTCAGCCCCTGTGCAATTATCTCCTGTTAATTACTGTGGGCAAACCTTGCCGAGGAGATCTGGTGGAAACGAGGGGACAAACGCCAGCTTTGGAGAAAGATGTGGCTGAATTCTGCTTGTAACATGATTTGTCTGGAAGGCTTTATGGTGCAGATATTGGTGTGTAACCAGAGGCACCATCTCATTTCGAGGACGGGGAGCAATCTCAGATTTCTCTATGCAATATTTATTGCACAGAGTGTCACACACTCTGAGAAAAAACCATCTGCATGTAATCACCATTACTGAATCCGTTAGAACACCGAGTGAGTTATGAATGTTATTTCCCTTGAGGAAAGGAGGTGGTGCTGGTTCCAGTGGGTGCTGCTGTTCTACAGCTTTCCTTCCTCAAGCTTCATGCCATGGGCTACATTTTGCTGAGCTGAGGGCAGGCGTGACCCTGAGATGATTCCAGACTGGCTCCTCAGTCTGGCTGGGGCATTTCTGAGTGAGCAGCTCCATTTGTTGTTCTCCCAGTGTTCCTGAAAACTCACCCCCAGCCCTTGTCCTCGTGCTGGGAACCCACCAATTCTTGGAGAAATCCTGTGTTTTGTCTCTTCCTTTCCCCACCCTGGTCTGTCCCAGTCGTCCTTTCAGACCCTGGGCTGACAAGTCAAGGCTGGCAGGTTTCAGGACTCTCTTCCTGATCACTGGTTCCGGGCAGGTCTGGTGGCCCAGCTTATCCTGGAGGTGTTATTCCAATAGTCACCCTCATCCTGGTAGTCCAGACTTGTTTTAAAATGCTAGCAGGTGGTGCATGGAACCACTGCCCTTCGCTAGATTTAGGATAAACTGACAGAACTTCTGCAGTTTCTTGCTGTTTGTTTGAATTTGCAAGTCTGAGAAAATATTGGCTCCACTAAAGGAGATGGAAAAGGCCTTGATGAAGCCAGGAGTTTAGGCACACCATCCCATCCCACATCCTGCAGTGTTTTGAGATTTGGGAATGAAAACACAGAACGGGTGCCAGGAGCTTTTGAAATGAAATGGAGCCACAGAAAATCATTCTGCAGTGGAAAGAGCTTCCTTCAGCCACAGTGGTGTCCAAACCATCCACCTCATGTGCGTCACTGGCCATTTGTTTTGTGGCTGTGAAATTCTGAGGCTGAGAGGAGTTGAGGTTTCTGAGCATGAAAAAAAAGGTGATGACTTCAAAAATGAAAACAGCACGGTAAGAGCATTCCAGTAAAAATCAAGTGGAAGAAAGGCAGCTGATGCTGGACAGTGAATTGAAGATCTGAGTTTTAATTTTGGTGTCCAATTTCTTCTGTTGAATTTTAATTCCTTTATTTCTAGCCCCACAATTTCTTCGTTTAGCCAGTAAAGAAAGCTTGGCTCTGGGTTTTACACAGCAATTGTATTTATTCTGTGGTTACCTTTTTAAGCGGGTTCTGCAGTTACCACAGCAACGGTAAAATGGCTTGGTTATAATATGAAAATTTTCCATACAGAAACAAATCTGATAAAATGTCATGAACTGTCTGGAAGAAATATGTGTGTTCCAATAAAAATAATTGTGTGTTTCTGGGGCTACTGTAGCACTGCATTAACAATTCCATGGCTAAGCCCTCATTGATATCTCCACTCTAAATCTGCCAGAGTTAGTCCTGAAACCAGCCTAAAATGCTGCAGTGCCAGCTCTCAGCTGGGAAATGATTAAAAAATGGCTCTAAAACCCAAATTGAGTCTATTCAATGAGAAAAGCAGCCACTGCTGTTGGTTATCCCCCCCAACATATGGATTCCTGCTGCCAGAGGGGGGTGGGTTGGATGGAAATTCGGGGTAAATTTATCCTTGTGAGGGTGGAGAGGGGCTGGGATGGAATTCCCAGAGGAACTGTGGCTGCCCCTGGATCCCTGGAAGTGTCCCAGGCCAGGTTGGACAGGGTTTGGAGCCACGTGGGACAGTGGGAGGTGTCCCTGCCCATGGCAAGGGTGGCACTGGATGAGATTTAAGGTCCCTTCCAACCCAGACTGTTCCAGGATTTTGGATTTTCTGTAGAGACCCCTGCGGACTAATGATAAAACAAAGCCTTGAGAAGGATATTCGTTAATTCACCTTTCAGAAGCACAGACAGTGGGTGGTAAATCAGATTATTATTGGTCAGATTTGTCACTCTGGAGCAGGACAAGGGGATCCCCTGGTCCAGCACCTTCCGGCACACAAAACCCATCAATGACTGCCCCTTCTGCCTGTCCAGCTCCTGGCTTGCTGCCTGATCCTCCAGAGGTTTTCCAGGTGTTTATCCTGTGAATACTGAACTGGGGAGAGCAGCAGTGCTGTTATTTCTGTAACACGGAGGAGATGTGGGTGAATTACTGCAGGTTTTCCTTTTTATCTCCAAATAATTGGTTCACCCTGTGAGTACAGAGAGGTTCTATACCTTTTAGTCCCCTCAAGCCATGCCCTTCTCAAGGGCAACCGTGCACAATGGCCTTTTTGTAGATCCATCATGGGCAGGAAGGGGAGGAAGGCTCAGGTTTTTCTGCCACTGAGGTGTCACAGCTCAGAGTATTTTACTGGGCTGGGAAGTTGCTGAGTTGCTATGCCCCCTGTTCCCCTGGGGTTATTCAAAGCTCTGCCATAAATACAGGTTGTTAATCTATACACTTCCATCCAAAGGTGAGAGTTAGGGAATGGAATTAAATTGAAAACCTGGCTGCTGAGAGCCATGATAGAGAAATAAAAAGGTGCCCTGTCTTTAGGAATTCCTCATGGGCCCACATCTGCCACGTCTGGGAGCCAATGACAGCAAAATTAATATTCCATTCCGTTATCCCACATTTCCAGCCAAGATTCTCAGCACGGATAGTGAGCTGTGTTGGGATTGCTTTTACCAAAGCTGCTGGCTAGGAAAGGCAGTTATATAACAATAATATGCTGTTTAGTGAGAATTCTGGAATGTTCTGGCCGGGGAGGTGCTGGAGTCCCCATCCCTGGGTGTGTTTAACAAAGCCTGGATGTGGCACTGGGTGCCAGGGTTTAGCTGAGGTGTTGGGGCTGGGCTGGACTCGATGGTCTTGAAGGTCTCTCCCAGCCTGGTCATTCTGTGATTCTGTGATTCTGTGAATTCTGTGATCTCCTCTCTGGGTTGATATCACAAGACTGAAAATCCTTTTTTTTTTTCCATCTCCAGACACTCTGATCCTCATTCAGAGCCTCACTGGACAAGGCAAGGACTGGGAGAGGCTTGTCCCTGCTGTTTTACACCAAGAGGAGCAGAAAAGGTGGTTCTGAAACAGCCAAACTTGGACAGAACCACTGCTCAAAGCTGCTTTTACTGCATTTTTAATGTCACCTCATTATGGCTACAGCTGATGGAAGGAGAGAAGTAAAACAACTTCTAAATGGTAATTGCATCTCCCCGAGCCTGTGGAAAGGCCACCTTGTTCATTAAGTCTTGGAGCAAAGTATTTCAAATTCCATTTCTAACTCCATCCTGTGCTCCCAGAGAGTGGGACTCACACAGAATTTTCCAACATTTCCAATTTTTCCTGAGTGCCTCAGTGATGGCTGTGTTTGTACCCAGGATGTGCAGGGCAGCAGAGACTTCAAATGTTACCAAGGATATATTTATCCTGAATATGCATGTCCTAGAAATGTATTTATTTTATAGCAGCATTTGTCTCTCTTAGCCCATCAAGCCCTTATTAAAAAATTAAAAAATCTGTATTCTTTTACCACTTTGGGGAGAAATAAACTCTCTTACAACATTTACTTTTTTCACAAAGCAGAGCTGTTTTCCCAGCAGCTCCATTCCTGAGGTGCATCTGTAATAAAATTGAAAAAATAAAATTGAAAATTCAAGTGTTTAATTATTTCAGTGAACGGGCTAATTATAGATATTTGTGGTCCTGCTCATTGCACAGCAGGATTTCGTTTATTAAAAGCAGCTCCATCTTGGAGAAACTCCATTTATTTCCTCAGAGGATTCAGAGGACATTTTCAAACATAAATGTATGTAATAACTAAATGTGCTATAATACAAATATTTTGAGGTAAATAGCCTGCTTTTTAAAATGTCATCAAAGCTTTTGTTACACCAAAAAAATCTTTCAGAGTTTTAAATTTTTTATATAAGTTGTAATCCATATAAAGCAAGCAGTGTGAGGCACATTCCCACTGCACCATGGCTTTCTTTCTCTGCCATTTTCTCTCTTAAATGGCAAGTTTTTTTCTGCTAAATTATAGCTTTCAGATTACTCCCATATTGCTCCCATGTTTATGGTCCTTTTTATTATGATTATTAAAAAATAGCCTATTTTGTCTTTACAAATGCTGTGGCTCAAATGCAATGTCCTCTTTCCTGGGAAGAAAAAGCAAATAAGATGTTTGGTGACATATCCCTAATTTAAAGGAAAATATTCAGCAAGGTAGAAACAATTTAAATATCACTGGTGGTTTTATGCTGACTTTAATAATTGGTGATTTTATGTTGATTTCAGTCATTAGTGGGTTTAAGACTGATGGTTTAATGATGTTGAAGAGCAGATTCTTTCAAGAACCAAACTTGTACAGTGAAGCCGTATTTTTACTCCTGGGCAGAATTTGCAGAAGGAAAAGAAACAGTTGATTAATTCAGATTTGTGTTGGTGGGTTTTCAGTCCAAAGATTGGAATTTCTACAAATAAATTTATGCTTTTAATAATCCAGTCCCTTCTTAGGGTTCAGTTTCATTCAAATCGTGGCAGTGTTGGATTCCTGGGTACGCAGGGTAAGCAGTGGCAATAAAATCAAAGTTTTCTTGTGCATCACCCTTAAAGGTGTTGGGATATCACTAAATTCTTGTTTATTACTCAGCTTTTTGATTTCTCCAGCTCTCCTACACTTTTGATTCCCAATCCCTTTGCTTTCTGTGCCTTTCCCAGCACTGCTTTCCCCAGAATTTCTCTTTACATGTGACCAAAATTTTCATTTTCCCATTTCGCATATCCTCTGCTCCCTCACGCTTTTTCTCTTGGAAGCACTCACACATCTTCACTGTCATGAAACTTGGCCACAGCTGATTGGAATATGCTCTTTTTGTCTTGTCTTTTATTTTGGGTCAATCAGTTAATTTTTCCCTGCCCCATCACGAGAGTGAGCTAGAAATCAGAAATCTTTTTAAAAATCCTCCTAAGATACTTTATAAAAACTGCACCTTGAGTCCCCTCTGAGGGCTGAGGGAAGGTTTGGGACCAGCAGCTGCTTTGAAGAATTTGGAATGCTCTGATCTTGCTTTTCATGACGTTCAAAAGTGCTACTGACCCCCTCTCTCGAGGCAGTTGTGGCTCTAATTATGCTCTTAATTGCCTTTCAGTAGCATTGATTGCCCTTCCTTTGCAATCACTCCTTGCCTGCTGCTCCAAAGGGCTGGATCCAAACTGATTCATCCCTTCATGGAAGGATGGAAACCTCTTCTGGTGAGAGCTGAGCCAGGGGAGAGGCTGCACCCCGACACACAAGTCCAGGGACAGGGACACCACTGACCACAGGCTCCCCTGGGCTGGCAAAGGTGACTCCAAAGCAGCAATAGTGGCTAGCAAATGGGTCAGTTGGTAAAGATTACAGCAATAATAACAATNGAGATTTTTTCCCATTGCCCACCTGGGAGCAGAGCTTGGTAAAACTGACTTATCAAAAATGAGCAGAAACTGGGAAGAGCACCCTGAACCAGCTAGAGGAGGTGGCTCTGCAAGGAAGTTTTGAGTTCAATTTTTTTTGTCTGTGACAGAATCACGGTATGAACTTGGAAAAGCCACTTCTTTCATCTCATGCCTTGCTCTAAAACTAAGTTGATTTTATTTTTCCAGAGCGGATAAGCTGCAAATCCAGTTTAAGCATCTTGTATTTTCCCTGTGTTTTCAAATTACTCTGATAGTAGTGATTGCATTTGATTAACAAATATTTTCCCCCCCTCCTTGGCATCAGCCTGCATACAAAACTTGGGTTTTGCCTTGAACAGAACATGCAGCCCTGGAAATCCTGGCAGCAGGGAAGGTCTTCAGCAAAGTGTCTTCAGCATGAATAAAAATAAGTGTGGGACTATGCCTGGAATCTTAATTAAATCCAATCAGCTTGTAGTTTGCCTTCTCTTTATGCAGCCTGTATTTAAGATTGATACATTTTTGGGTAGCATGAACCCAATTATTGCATTTTAAGAACAACAAGGTTCACTCTCTCTCCAGGTAAGCCTTGTGGGATTGTTTTTCCCCTCACCAGTGTGGGAGGTCAGCTGAAAAGTTCCCAGACCGAAGCTGTGCCTTTATCTGCATTTCTTGGTGACAGGCAGGGCTTGCAGAGCTGTCACCGTGCTCCCCACAGGGTTGTGCTCTGCTTTAAATTAACCTCACTTTCTGCTGGTGCGCAGCGCTCGGAGCCTCCCTGTTATCAAAGGGATCGCTGGAGAGGGCTTTTTCCTCACCCTGCCCCTCTTGCCACAGCTCCCTTGTGCAGAGGGATACTCCTGCGAGTAGCTGGCCAAGTAACGTTGCTCACACCGATACGGCTCTGTGGATATTCTCAGTCAGCTGGAGAAAGGATAGACATAACAGTTTGGCCTCGAAGAAGAAGAATTCTAAACAATTGCCATTGTTTTGGGACAACGTCCTTGAATTGCGTTAATCCTAAACTTACCAATGGAGTCAGATGTATTACCATAAAACCAATCAGGTTAAACCTTAGCAAACTGTGTTATAAAAGGTCTGAGATGTTTACAATAAATTCTTTTCGCTTTTCACCTTCTGAGAGGAGTTCTGTGTCATTTCTACAACTCAACAGCGACACGGCTCCATAACATTCTCTGGTTTATTGCGCAGAATGGTTGTTTATATACATTCTAGAATTGTTTACACTTTCAAGCATCCCCTCATTGGTGTACAGCAGAGAAAGAATGTAAACAAGCATTGTTTACTTTACACTTAAAACGGCTACCTGTTCAAACCTAAATCTGTATCTGTTACTACACAAGTAAACTGCCCTCTCCCTTGCATGCCTTAAGATAATTTCAAACGAGGCCACAGGCTTTGGCCTTGATTCAGGCCTCAGGCCTTAGTTCAGGCCCCAGGCCTTGATTCAGGCCTCAGGCCTTAGTTCAGGCCCCAGGCCTTGGTTCAGGCCTCAGGCCTTAGTTCAGGCCCCAGGCCTTGGTTCAGGCCTCAGGCCTTAGTTCAGGCTTTGCCCTTGATTCAGGCCTCAGGCCTTGGTTCAGGCCCCAGGCCTTGGTTCAGGCTTCAGGCCTTGGTTCAGGCCTCAGGCCTTGGTTCAGGCCTCAGGCCTTAACTCAGGCCTCACTCAGGCCCAGGCTGGGTTGTTCAGCTGGTTCAGAGGCAGGGCATGTCCCTGCTCTCTGAGAAATTCTGCTACACCCTTGTACTTCATTCTGACATTTGAAAAGAAGCTGCCTCTGTCAAGGCCATTTTTTTCTGGGGTGATTTGATCACGTCTGCAGATTGTCGCCCTGATTTTTCAACCTTCTGATGTTTTCATTTCTGTACTGGAGTTTCTCATGCTGCTTTCATGTAAACACAGCACAAGTTTTGCTAACTGACTTTTTGTTTTTCATTCCTTTCTCCTGGGAGGAGAAAGGTTTGATGGACTTTTCACTGACCAGTGTGGTTGGAGAAGTGGTAACCTCATTCTCCAATCCACGGTCGTTCCCAAAACCCTATATAAACACTATGTGAAAATAAAACTTCCTTTTTTTTCCTTACCTGAAGAAGCATGGTGTCTGTGTGTTCTTGTTGTGCTCTACTACAACAGCAGATCTTCTGCATTCATAGGGATCTGCAGCTTCTAACTAAATTTAATTTCTGTAAATTAAGGGGGAATAGATGGGTGAAATGTGTCTCATTTTTGGTACTGTGAAGCACCAGCACATCTTTTCACAACTGTTCTAATCTCAAACCCTCCACGTGAACAGTGGTATTAAAAAAAACCCAACAAAATAAACCACAGATGTGTTACACAGAAACATGTGGAAATGCAAGTTTAGCATAAATCTGACTAAACCACGGGCTGCATTTGAGCCATTGCAAATGGCTCTATAATAAAAATGGCAAGAAATCCTTGTTAATAATAGCAATGAGAAAAGCAGCAGTCAGTTTTCCCTCTGCTGATGCACCCCGTGCTCAGTGCTGAGGAGATAAAAGGTGTGTACCTGTATCTGTCAGCTGGGTGTGGACAATGAATACAGGTTTTTTTTTCAAATGGTGAAACCACTGGGGAGATGTTTCTTTTGAGAAAAACTGGATCATCTTTGGACTGAGCATTTTTTCCCCCATCTCTTGCAGACATCTGCAAACACTTGAGTTTGTAGGGACTGATCCAGGACAAGCTGGTGGTAATGAAAGGAAATCCATTATCTTTAGTGGTGGAATAACACCAGAGTTATTAAAATTTCCAGCCAGGGCCCTGTTGGCTGTTGGAAGTTGAAAGAATCTTGTTTCTTTGAGTGTCTTAAATATAAATTATCCAGGCTGGCTGTCATATGCTCAGTATTTCTACAGGTTCTGTCAGTCCCATAGTAGCTAAAGAAGGGCTTGATATTGAAATGGACTCTCTGGCAGGGCTGTGTAATGCTCTGCTTTGCCACTGAGGAAATACCTGATGTATTTTTGTATTTTTTATTCTCTTGGAAAGCATCATCTTGGGCATTTCAGCCTAAGTGTGTAGAGCAGGAGTTGTTCCCACAAAATGAGGGGAGCTTTGGCCATCCAGGCTCTGATCCTGACTCTGGCTGCACTTGGCTCAGTCATAAAATCTAAACTGTCCCTCTGCCTGCCAAGTATGTATATTAATAATTCCCTATACAGGAGGAAGATGATAAAACCCTTTATGATTTTAAGATCCTTGACTGGTAAATGTGATATTGAAAGGCTGGATGGAAAATGGAAATATATCAGACATTCCCTGACGTTTTCAAAAACCCCTTTGCAGAATATAACCTACAGCCTAACTCACCATGAAATGTATTATTTACTTAAATACTGCATTGCAAGATCGTGTTCCAGCTGAACAATGTTTCCTACTGCTCCCTATCAGAGGGAACAGGCTGCTGCAACTACTCCATAATTGTTCTACTAATGTACATTTCATTAAACTCCTGCTGTTTTCTTGACTGGTTTATCTACTAAAAATAGTCTGATTAATAAAATGGATGTCAGATGTATCCATCTTAATGTAATTCCCCCATGGAATTAGTGCTAAACAGTAATTTGACTGATTTTTTTTTTTTTTTTTGTTAGTGTTAAGCAATGTCAATTATTCTCTGCAGTGGTGCTGGTGGACTGGTGGGAGGATTTGATAAATTTATATTCAATTCAGGTTGGCAGCCAGGAGAATCCAGGTATTTACTGGATCTGTTGTGCCATAGCAACCATGGAGTAGATGAGGCTGGCAAAAGCTGGCAGCAAAGCCTGGAAAATTGCAATTTTCAGGGCCAGTGAGGTGTTAGAGGCTGCCATGAAGAAAAGCCCCCATAAAACCAGGTTGGTCAGTAGCAGAGTTGGTGCTAACACAACCAGAAAGTGGGAGTCTAGAGCCCTGGTGACACCAAGGGGATTTCCTGGGCAATGTCCATTTTTTGAGGAGGAGCAAGGGAATTGAGCAGGAAAGCCTTGGGATCTGCGGTGTCCATGTCCCTGGAAACCCCACCAATCTCCTTTAATGTTTCTGGTTGTCTGGACTGATTTGTACAATGCACCTATTCCTAATTCTGAGGTCCTGAGGTGAAAACATGGCACTGTGGCAGCAGTTGGGTGTAGGTGGAAGATGGGTTGGAGGAAACCAGGGATTTTTCACCACTGCAGTGGCATAAACCCTATAAGTGACAGTGCTAATTGCAGCCCTACAAGTGGTGTGACTCTGGGAAAACAGCTTAAGGCATTAGACAAATGTAGCAGGTATTAAATGAGCGAGATAAGAATCAGGCTATCATTTTATCTCTGTGTATGCACGTAATCTTGGAGCCTTCTGTAGCTATAAACCAGCAGCTCTGGCTATTAGTTTATTCCAGATATATTTTAAAAATCAGCCTGTGGAATGCAAGCCAATAAACTGCAAGTGGCTGTCAGTGGTGAGTGAGTTACTTTATCTCCCAGCAAGCAGGCACGGAGCAGGTGATGGATTTCCCAAAGAAACCCAGGCACTGTAATTCCATTACACTGTAATTGTTCAGGGCACTACAACCACGTCCCATTTCCCCTCTGTGCTTGTTTCCACATCCCCAGATTAATCCTGGTTGTGGCCAAAGTGCAGCTCTGGTGGCACCCTTGCAATTTTCCTGCCAGCTTCCCTCCAGTGGTGCCGTCAGCTGGATAATCCATGGCTGGGATCCATCATTTATGTGCTGATGTTTGGGTGACATATGGAAGCCATGCATCACTGCAGGACTGCCAGGAGAAATATCCCAGAGGCTGCTGAGCTTTGTGAGAGGGGGGGAAAAGAATTCAAATCCTTTTAAAATGGGAGAAAGTTTAGTTATTTATGGGAGTTGGAAAGAAAGGAGGGAAGGAGGGGAGTGAGGTGAGGAGGGGGAATATGATATAGGGGGGGTTTTGATTTTGAGAAGTACCTAAATCAACAGGGGCTGCAGGTGTTTATTAAACCCTGTTTATGTTTGAAAAGCCAGGTGTCTGCTAAGGAAGGCAGGAGCCTCCCCTGAAATGGAAAATGCAATCCCCCTCCCTCCAAATTATTACATTTTTGAAATTAAAGGGCTCTCAGGCAAAGATATGGGAATAGGAATAACAGTTCTTTATTAGGAAAATTAAAATACAAAAAAAACCCCAAACCACAGCCAGAGTGAGAGCAGGAGCTGGCAGCCTGTGGGTCAGGGTGTTGGTGGCAGCAGTGCCATTCCATGGTGGCCCATGGACAGAAGATAATCAATAATCAATGGCCATGGACAGAAGATAATCAATAATCAATGCCCATGGACAGAAGCTATCCCCCTGGAGGGAGGATTGGCTGTGGAAGAGACAAAGCAAACTGCCCAAAGAGCAGCAGATAACTGCCCAGCTCTGACAGAGGGCAGTAGAACACACACCCCCTGCTACATCTTGTAATTTAAGATTAATTCTGCCTGCTCTGGTGACATCCATCCATTAGAGTCCCAAAGCATCCAGGTTTAGGAGGATTTCTGCATTTCTGTTCACAGATAAGGCGTATTTGGGGATGGAGGAAGTGTAAACATGCAATTATTAGAGATTAATAAGCAGTAAATAAATAAGAATACATTGAGAGGACTCTTGTGGCTCCAGAGCTGGCAGGGACTGCACCTTGAAATCACAGGGGAGCCTTGTCATTCTTCCTCTGCTTGCCAAAATTGCTCCTCATTTCTCCTCTCCTCATTCCTAACAGGCTGTAAAAGTCTCTCTCTGTGCTTTTCATTCCGAGCCAGAAAGTGGAAAAGCCTTTCAGCCTCACTCCCTCTCCATTTCAGGTGATTACAGTGTCGACTGTGCTCGGGTTTCTTTTCAGGCTGCCTCTGATAGTCCTGGTTTCTATTTCCAGCTTTTGATCACTAATTCTCTCCTGGGGAAGTGCCTGTCCGTGCTGCAGCCCCTGGGATTAATGTGGTTTGCAGTAATCAGGACCCAGGTGATGGGAAACAGACTTTGGTGTGTGATGAGCAATCCCTGCAGGGCAGCCTCAGACACCTTGGGTTTGTTTTGGAGGAGAAAAAACTGGCCAGAAAACTGGTTGGGAAATTAGCAGGGTACCTGGAAATTCCATTTGGAAGCCTTCTGAGGTTTAATCTTACTTTTAGGGTCAAGGAACCAAGAAACGTGTCTTTTTGGCATGGAAGGGAAGGAGGTTTTATCACAGGGAAATCTGAGCCAGCTCCTAAAAAACCAGCCCAAATTGGCATTGAGCACAGGCAGGATGTTTCAGTGAAATGTGAATTTTAATCTCAGTGAGAGAAGACAGTCAAAGGCTTAAGATTCAAAGAAAAAAAAAGGCAAATAAACTGTTATATAATGATTTCTTCTGCCATCAAGAAAACACGGGTGTTCTTTAGTGTGTGTTTGACTTCTGGAGAGAACTTGTGCATAATGAACTCTTTTGAAGGCACAGGACAAGTGGTTCTGGTTTCGTGCAAGTTTCCGATGGTAATTAAGCACCTTTAAAGAACTGCTCACAATTAAAGTGTCAGTGCTTTCTTGAATAGCCTTAATTTCAGCAAGCTTTTCACGCTGGATTCATGGGGAATATTGAAAGGCACTTCGTCCTCCCTGGAAATGTCTGTGTGGGGTAGAAGGGCAGAATCAAAAGGGAAGATGAGGAGCTGCAGCCACAGGAGCCAGAAGAAGAGATTGAACAATTTCTCAAGAGTTACCTCAAAAGCAGCAAAATATGCACGTGTTAATAGAAGCTCAGATAATTACCTGCCATTAGCTAATTTTGGGGCTCAGTAACTACATGGCTAAAAGTGCAAAAACTCTGCATGTATTTTATGGGAGCCAGACTTAGTGATAGAATATTTTAAAATGGCTTTTCTTTGTGCCAAGTCAAGTCTTGGAGGTACCTCAGTGCCTGCTTTGTGGGTTTTTTTTTCCTGGGTGTGGGATTTGGTTTTTGTTTGGTGCTTTCCCTTTGTGTTTTTAGTTCACTTCCTCCCCAAATGTTAAACAGATGCTGATGTGAGTGGCAGCCTGGTATATTAATTACTGCACGTAATGAATCTCAGAAAATGTAATAAAGACCTAATTGGTGTCAATAAAAGTAACACTGACAAATGCCTGCGTGTGTGATGTGGGCAATGTTCAGCATCACACAAGCAGGAGAGCAAACAACAAAAACCTCCTCCCTTGGGGAAAGCCCTGCCTTTGGATTTCCTGGGGAAGCCAGGCTGAATGCTGAATCAGGCAACAGCAGAAATGTCGAGTCTGAACTTCTTTTTGCCAGGGTCAAGATGAAATGTGTGAGATGGTATTTCTTGTTCAGACTCAGATGTTTATTAGTTTTTATCTATATATATTTTATTTTATTT
>VXAX01004172.1:189163-207856 GCA_013399835.1 Leptocoma aspasia
AAACTGTACCACACTGACCTTTTGTGATTGGAGAACAGTAACATGAATATTGTAATGTTAGTAGTTGTGATATATTATATAATATTACATATTGTTAGTAGTTAGGATAGGCTATAAACTGTAACACACTGACCTTTTGTGATTGGAGAACAGTAACATCAATATTGTAATGTTAGTAGTTGTGATAAGCTATAGATAATAGTAAAGGTATTGATTAGTTATGCATTAAGATGCTCAGCAAAGGAAGTCTATAATGCATTGTGGCCAGAACCAAAGTGACCCCAGGCATGCCTGCAGCTGTGGCTGGTGGCTGTAGGCTGGGCTCTGTCACCCAGGACCCGTGACTGCTGCCTGGACACAATAAATAACATTTTAAGGAGCCCTGTGGAGTCCCACATCTCTGGGCTGGGCTGTGCCCGTGGAGCATCGCCTGGAGGTGGGCATTGCCATGGCAACCTGCACCTTCCCAAAGGCAGCACCACAGCCCGAGCCAAAGGAGTTCTGCAGGAGTGAAATGGAAAAAAAAAATCTGAGAGTCTGACATTTAAACATCAAAAACAAGTCCAATGTTTTCCTGGCCTGCGCTTCTCTTCCTTTGCTTTGGGAACAACCAAAGCATTAAATGCTTAATGTGAAAAACGGTATTTACTTGTGTTTAAAATTTTAAAAGTTTAATAAGAAAATTTCTTGGCTTTGGAGAGTCTAGAAAAGGTAAGACAAGGAGGCAATAACTCTTTTTTTTGGGATTTTTGGTGTTTTTTGTTGTTATCTTTATGCGAGGAATTTCTTGGTTATCTTATCTGTTCCTTGAGCTAGTTTCAAAATGTATCTTACATCACATAGTTTCTATTTTAATATCATGTTTTAACAAGAAAACTACATTTAAAGGATTAAAATAGCATCACAAAAAATTAATACAACATAACTTTCCAACATAACACATACAGTATTCATTCTAATATTTGCGAAGAGCCAGTCATATAATGTGCATTTTTCACATTAAATAAGTGGGGTTTTCATCGTTTAAAGACTAGTAAATAAAGAGTTTTTAAAGCAGGTTTGGAATTCATACGGTGCTTAACAGAAAAATTATTTATTTGGGAATGGGCACTGCAAAATAGGAGCTGCTGACTCTTCCTGCTGCCAATTTAAAGGCAATCAGGTCACCAAATATTCATTGCCTCAGTTTCCCCAGCCATAAAACGGGCATGTAAAGGATGGAAATGATGTGGGAAGCTTTAGGAAATGGGCTGGGGAAGCAAGAGCTGCTGCATGTTGGAATTGAAGCCCTTTCTTGTAGGAGGGAACTGAAATACCTGCTGGGCCACCCTCAGCTGGCTCAGGATGAGGAATCATAGGCAGGGAAAACCTTTGGATGGAAAAATCCCCAGCCCTGCTTCCAAAAATGCTCCCAAAACACTGGGATAAATCAGAGATTCAATGTACTGCTGAGGAAAGCCTGAATTTTAAAAATTCTATGTGTCAGGCAGTTCTACATAACTCTTTTAAGAATAAGAATGTAACTGAGCAAATGATCAAAATCTTTTCTTCTGTTTGGGTTCACTTTCTCCAGAACAAAAAACCCATTTCCATGTGTTTTCCATACATGTTTTCAGAGCTTCAAATGGCATTTTAAAATATCAATAAGATACAGGCTCTAGGCAAAATTACTTTTCAACCACTTCTCGCTGTTGGAGAATTTTTTATTGTAAATCTGTGCTTTTATTTTTTTTAAATAAAAATCCCTATGGAGAATGCAGCCAGTAGTGTTGCCAGTGATAAAAACATGAAACTTTTGTAGTTATTTTTCTTACCTTTAGTTAAAATAAATAGATAAATTCCTGGAGATATATCCATGAATGGTTCCAGCACCAACCTGTCTGTGTGATGATTTTCTGTGGAAGGAGATATCTTTGGTCCAGTGGTAGATGAATTTTTGATTTAAAAATTTTTTTAAATTTGTTTTTTTTGGTGGAAATAGAGAAGGAAGGGAAGGGAAGGGAAGGGAAGGGAAGGGGAGGCAACTGCATGGTGAGGAAGACAGGCCAGGATAAATGCTAAATTATTAATACTAAACAGTCATGGTAATATATTCCAGGTAGCTACTTTTTGGCTCAGGTATTGGTCGGAGTTAGCAGGTATAATCTGTACAAACCCAGAATTTTGAAAACCAGCCAGCATTGCTGTGTTATGTAGTTGTGTAAGAGGTTATATATGGTACTTGCTTTGCATTTGGCAAATGGTTCTCACTTAAACATTCATTTAGCATGATTACTTAAGTAAACCATATAAGGCTATTCCTTGGAGCTGCAAAATTAACTTGTTATAGCGATGCACTACGCCAAAATCTAATTTAGGATCTACTTAGGAATTTATAACATTTATTTACCATGCCTTTTGAATAAGGCAACTTTGCTGACAACTCTTAGCTGGCCACAACTTTTATATCATGCTGTATCTCATCTATTGTTCCTGACCATTCATTTTTCTGTTATGCAGTCACCCCATTCTTCTCAATGCAAAGTGNGAGCAGGGGTGGGACTGGATGGGGTTTAAAATCCCTTCCAATCCAAACCATTCCATGATTCCATGATCCTGAGTGAGCCCTGGATATTTCCAGAAGTGTGTTGTGTACTGGCCCTTGCTTTCCAGTTCAAGAAATTCAAGCTACTGGTGAATGAGAAGAGCTTAGCCAATTTAGAAACCTTTTGTGCTTAACTCCTGGGAATTGTGGTTTCTCAGCAAGGGTCATGGGGTGCCCTTTATTCAGTGATCATGAGACAGGAGCAGATTGCTAAAAACGAGTTCAACTGACAAAAAAGCAAAAAAAAAAAAAAAAAAAAAAAGAGAAAAAAAGAACTTGCTCACATTACAGCTTTCCAGCCTTTTNAGGATCCCCCCAGCGCAGAAATTACTGCACACAAACCCCTGTATTTCACTGTAAAGATGTATTTCAAACCAATTCAGGAAGATTGAAGTTGGCAGCTTTGCAATAAGCTGATTTTTCTCTCTGTTAAGTTAATGCAGGATAGATCCAGCTCTGGGCTCGGAGCCTTGGAACCCTTTTCTCTCTCCCTTTTAAGTGGTGGTTTTTTTGAAAGGTACAATCAGCTGCCTTTGTTGCAGCATCCCAACGTACTCTTCTTTGTGTGAGTTAAAATCAGGGGCTGATACATTTCTGGAAGTCAGAAATGGAGCTGCTGCTCGCAGCTGCTCAGGGGTTTTGTGAGGTTCTCTCTGGCTGCTTTTCTTTTCACATCTCTGGAGTTTTGTCCCTACAACTGCCACGGAAAAGAAGTTTCAGGGGCTTCAAGTTCACACTTCAGTGCCTTGTTTTGATGTCACCTCTTTCTTGGTTATCTTACCTATTCCTTGAGCTAGGTACAAAACGTATCTTACATCACATAGTTCCTATTTTAATATCATGCTGTAACAAAAAAACTACATTTAAAAGATGAATACAGCACTACAAAAATTAATACAACATAACTTTCCAACATAACACATACAGTATTCATTCTAATATTTGCGAAGAGCCAATCATATAATATGCATTTTTCACATTAAATAAGTGGGGTTTTCATAGTTTAAAGACTAGTAAATAAAGAGTTTTTAAAGCAGGTTTGGAATTCTGAATTCTGGAATTCTGGAATTCCAGAATTCTCTGAATTCTGAAGTGTGGTGAGCCCTGAGACTTCTGCACAGGGGAAGTTGGGGGTTTTCCACATGGGAATCCAAGTTTCAGGAGATGATGGCTGTGTTCACTTTAAACAAATGGGAATCTGGAAAGAAGATTCTTTCTAGTGGCATTGATAGAGTTTAGGACTAATCTGAGAGGCTTCCCAAGCTGATTGTTAAAAAAGAGATATAATTCTATAATTCCTAGGCTTTGCTCATGGAATATTCATGATTTTCATGGCTGGGCCTTTCAGATCTTGCTCTGCTGGACACTACTCAACACGTGAAGTTCCATCTCTCCTGGATCATAAAAGGGATTTGGATTCAGCCCTCCAGGGGAGTTTGGCAGACTCAGAGCTATCCATACCACCAGGTGTCCAACTAACAGCAAAATATCCCTTGTAATGTCCCACAGCCTCTTCAGGGGGGAATTAATGGGTGGATAAATGGTCATTGGGGCTGCCTGGGAGAAAAATGGGGATAGATTCCTTCCAGGCAAAGGAGGGACCCTCTGGAAAGGGCCATGCCAAAAGTGTCATCACAAAAATCATGCTGAGCATTGAAAACAGCTCTGTCCTATTGGCTGCCTTTAATAAAAATATTTTTTAAAAATTTAAAAAATCAAAACACCTGTCAGGTATTTTAAGGACACTTGGAGAGAAAAATTGCAGCTTGTCAGATCCTGAATTTCTGCCTCCAATCTGGCCATGTAAACTGCAATTATAAAACCAGCTGGGCCACAAAGACAAATAAAACAAATGGACATTTTACAGTATCCAAACTATTATGGAATGACCTTTTGGCTTTTAATTTCTCTGCCTGCTCTGGCAAGTTGCCATTTGTGAGCAAACATATTGATTAATTATTTTCAATGATATAAGAAAAAGGGCTGAAGGGCCAGATTTCAGATAATGACATCAGCATTAGCCTGGAATGATGGCAACTTCCTTGGCAGGTGGAGAAGTAAAATTAATCTCCTCTGCCAAGCTGGACTGCATAAAGAATGAATTTTTTTTAAATATATTGATTCCCTGTGGATTGCTTGTCAAGGAGATGCTGGCATCAGCTTATCTGAATGAAAAGTGGGCATCAGGGGAGGAAACCCACATCAATCCTTCAGCCTGCACACCCCAACCTGCAGGAAGTCACCAGTCACAACCATGGTTGTGGATTTTTGTGAAAAATTAATATTATATGATTGGCTCTTCACAAATACTAGAATGAATACTATATGTGTTACGTTGGAAAGTTATGTTGCATTAATTTTTGTGGTGCTGTATTCATCTTTTAAGTGTAGGGTTTTTTTGGCTAAGGCATAATATTAAAATAGAAACTATGTGATGTAAGATACTTTTTGTAACTAACTCAAGGAACGGATAAGATAACCAAGAAGTTCTTCACATAAAGATAACAACAAGAAGACACCAAAAATCCCGAGAAAAGAATTATTGCCTCCTTATCTTACCTTTTCTAGACTCTCAGGACCCAAGAAATTGATTTACACGATGAGATGGGGAGCAGAAATTAAACAGAAGACACCCTTTGTTTGAGAGGAATGTTTGAATCATGTGTGAAGAAATATGAATATGCAATAGGTTATTGCTTTAAAGGTTTGATCCTGTCCTAGTCCGTGTGCTTTTCCTGAGAGAGAAGCACCTGGACATCCATAATTCTTTGCTTTTTATTGTCTTTTATTGTCCTAACCTTGATTGTCCAAATTTGTATTGCTTTAATTTTTTATTATTAAACTTTTAAAATTTTAAACACAAATCAATGGCGCTTTTCACAATTTTCCTTCCAGGAAGGTCCTTGCACCCAATGGATATTTCCTCTGGACTATTTGAAAATCAGGTTATGAAAATCAGGTTATCAAAATCAGGTTATCCATCAGGTTAATTTAAGGATGATTTGATTCTGGCAGCTCTTGCCTGGCTGTTGGGTCAGTGGATATTTGGTTGTGGGCCCTGGTTCAGTGGAATCACTGAAATCCCATCATCCTTGCACGGGAGTGGGAACTGAACACAGCATTGCTCCTGCTGGTGGAGTATAGGAAGGATTCTCAGGTGGCTGAGATGTCCCAGCAGGGCTGAAACACTGGCTTCATTTTTAAACTGCTTGATCCTGGGGGAAAAACCCTTCAGAAACGACTTCTCTGTCTGTATTTTTGGTCTGTTTGTGTTTGTACAGCTCCTGGTGCCATGCAGCCACCAACTGGAAAGGCTCCTGTGTCCAGGTAACAATTGAAAGGCAACACTTTTAAATCATAAAGTATTAACTGAAATATTCCAGTCATGCAAACATTTTAATTTGAAGAGAGGGAATATCCCCATTTTCCTCCAAGAGGACTAATTCAAAGCCCGAATTTAACAACAACATTTTTTTTCCCCCCTGAAAGTCTAGACAGTAAGAGAATTAACTCGAAGATAAAGATCTGAAGATCAAGATAAATGTTTTATTTCATTTCAGGAACACGAGGCATTGAGCAGCCCCAGCAGGGCTTTGTGTTTCAGTGAACAGCCATCAGGAGGAACAGATTTGCAGGATGTTCCTCAGTGATGCTGCAAGAGTCACGCAGATGCTGCCTTTGACTTCTTGCCTCATTTCCTTTTCCAGCACGCGGTTTTTAAAGAAAAGCAAAAGCAATTTGCCCTTTTTGGATCATCAGCAACGAAGCAGTGAATTCTTCACCAGGAGTTAGAGGCAAGCTGCAGGAGTGCAGCTCGGAGTTGTAGCTGCTCACTGGTGCCTGCTAAATTGGATAATGGTTTTCAGCTTCCTTTCATTGTTACAGCTGTTGGCTTCAATCTGCTTTGGTGGTTTGATTAAAATAACATTATTTCTCTAACTTGGCAATTGCCTGGTGTTGGGTGACACAAGTGAACTCAGCTTTTTTTTCCTGAGGAAATTCGAGGATCTGCTCAAGAGGAAATCACCAACAGGCCCAGAAAACTGACACAGCAGGGCTGTTACTCTGATTTGGAGCCTTCTTCATGTTTTCATTTTTGTAATAGAGTTTCTTACGTTGGTTTATGGAAACACAGCACGTGTTTTGTTGACTGTCTTTTTGTTTTTATTCTTTTTTCTTGGGTAGAGAAGGTTTGATAAACCTTTTCATTAATCAGTGTGGTTGGAGAGGTAGTAACCTCATCTTCCAATCCACAGTCGTTCCTAAAACTCTATATAACACTAAGTAGAAATAAAATTAAAGTTTTTCTTACTTTGAGAAGAGCAGTGTCTGTGTAGTTCTTGTCGTACTCTAGTACAACACAGGGCAGCAAAATCAATTGTAGGGTTTGAAAAACTACACAGAAAATCAGTGGAGAAGGAAACCTGCAGTGCTTTGTGCTCTTTTTAACCCCTTCACCCAAACTCACCCACTTTCCATATTTAAGCCTCATCCCACCAGAATTGAGGACAATTTGCCACAGTGCCACCAGTTTAGAAATGCCACGTCCCTAAATCTCCTGGAATTATTTGAGAATTTAAAAAAATGCTCTAAAGGGTGTGACAGCAGGCTGAGGTCAATTCCTGTGTGTTAATCTCTAGAAGAAACTAAAGAGCAATTCATGGAAGTGCAAATAAAGATGAAAAACTCTTCTCCAAAGACCAGGGGCCGTTATTTTGTCTTTGTGGAAGACATCAGTTGCCTTTGTGCCAATGGAAATGGGCAGAGGAGGGGAATTTGGGCAAAGAAAGAAATATCCTTCCCATTTTATGGCCAGGGAGTTTTAGCACAAGCATCTGACAGAAGTTCCACAGCCTCATCTTGGAGCAGTCAGGATGGGAATTCAGATTTAGTTCCAATAAGCAGCTTTCATCACAAGGTTGTTTTTCTTCCTTTTATGACTTGTAGCATCTACATAAATAACCAATAAGCCTTTAAAAATAGGATCCCTCTTTTCTTGTTCTTCTGTTCCATTTCCAATTCTCAGCCTGGTTACATTGGCCAGTTTATTATCTCAGATGTTTACTTTACACTATAAATGGAAATGACTTCTTTCCCTTCTTCTTCATGTTTCATGGTCATAATATCCTCCAGTGTTCCATTATCTCTGGGTACCTATGATAGATCAAAATCTTATGGACTCGCTATTTTGTAATAAATTAAATTGGCTGTAATAGAAAACTTAAGTAGCTGTAATGGCTTTTTATAAGTAATGGGTAAACTGGATTTTCTGTAGTTGAAATGGATTTCTAAATAATTTATCATCCTATGTAAATGCGTGTAAGAATGCAGGGAGTGAGAGTGGGAAAATCACAATCCAGTGTCATTCTGGAGAGGTTGTGTATTTATAGGGACATTGTTCATTAATTTTTGAGAACAGAGCTATTATTTATCAGGCACATTCTTGATTCCATGCTGGTCACACTGCAGTCACTTAAGGCCTCTAAAATCATGCTGGAAAAGGGGAAAATGTCAGGGAAATTTGGATCAAATGATGCCTTAAGCATCGATGGAGATAAAAATCTCTTTTAAATTTATGCCAATTGTCAGGGAGAAAATAGGTTTACCTGTAGTGGGAATTTGAGGAGCCTTCTAAAATATTCCAAGCGGAAAGGTTTTGTTGGACTTCTCGTGCTTCAATTAGAGTTTCAACATCAGTCTTTGTTGCTCTCATATTTCACCCCAGCACAAGTATTGATCAGAGCACAGAAAGTATTGGTGATCCATCCCCAGCTGCACTTTTGTGCCTCTGCTTTGTGTTTAAGTTTGATGACAAACATTTTGACACCGAGCTGATGAGCAGGCTGATAAATACCTGCTCCTCTGCATGCTAAATGTCATAAACTCCGTGCACAGCAGAATTCCCTGCTCATCTGCTCCTTTGCTGCAAAAACAGGGGAAGGAAAAGGTTTCTTTGCTCTTTTCTTTGCTCTTGGACTTGCAGGAATGGGGCCTCTGATGGACAGCAGAATAATGGGATGGAAAGTGGGATTTGGGGTGAGAGACCCAAGTTGCTCCTTGTTTTTGATGCTCCTGAGTTCTGCTTCAGGCTTGGAATTGAGGTGAAAATCTGCTGTGGAAGTTCCCACCTGAAGTGCAGAGCAGAAAACACGCAGAGTGGGTGGTTCCTTTAGTCTGGGTTCTGAATTGCATTTATCAAATGCATTTATCCAATTGCATTTAACACAGCTGGCACATCCCCAATGGGATCAATGGCACCTTTCTCCCTACAAGTGCAGAGATTTCACAGAATTACTTTTCTCTGCCCCATTTTGGGGCTGAACAGGACACGTAGGGTGGGAACAGGAGCTCTGGTGGGTGGTGAGTGGCTGAACTGAGCCCTCCTCCAGTCACTGGTGGCTCTCAGGGGACAGCCATGCCACAGGGACAGCCTTCCATTCCTTTGGCAAGCTTGAAGAGGGAGAGGGCAACCCAGCTTTGCAATTCAAATTTTGTGTTTTTACTGTTTCCTTTTCTGGCTTTCCTGTTCTTTTTCCTATTCTGATTCCTCTATTCCTTCTCCTCTCACAAACTGTGCTTTGGCAGAATTTTTTGGCTCAGCGTGGTGGGACTCGTCCCTCTTTGCTTTACTCCTTGCCCATTGCATGCCTCTGCCCTGCTCTCTGACTTCAGCAGGGATGAAATTCTTGCTCATGCCAGAAAATCTCTGTGTGCCCAAGGAGGGGACCTGTCAGACACGTCCTGGCACCAGAGCTGTGGATGATCCTTCAGTGATTCCAACGGTCAGTGCTGCCCATGGCGAGTGCCAGCCTCGATATCTGTGACAGGGGCACCTCAGATCTGACACCTCAGGTTCTGGCTTTTCTATTTTTCAGGTTCTGTGCTGCTTTAGTGTGTGGGCCTGGGCTCCATATTATGGGATGGTGAGCTCTCTGCACAGAGCAGGGAGACAAAACAATTCCTTCTCCAGCTGGGGACCAAGGACAAATGATCCAAATCTCAGCCCAAGAGCACAAACAACGTGGGCTGAAGAGAGAAAAACAAGCAGGATGAGACTTGATGGGCTAAAGCTGGAATTGGACAATGAACTCCAATGTGCAAATGGAGCAGAACTGATAAAAGTGCCAGAGCCCGTGCCCGGTGTCCATTTTGGGACCATTTTGGTTCATCTTGGGTGCAGCCCTGGCTGGGCTCTGGTGCTGCCCAAGGTGGATCCATGGAGGAAATCCTTTTCATAAATCCCTGCTTTATTCTGGAACCCTGCCCAGCCTCTGCTCCAGGGCAGCCTGCACAAGGCATCATTTTTGGGATGTGAGGTGTCTGGGAATCAGGTCTGGCATCAGATCCACCACTGCCCTCAGCTCAGCTGTCACACAGCCCAGCAGGGCCCTGCTCTTCTGGGAATTCCTTCAACCCACAGCATTTCTGGGATGGGTTTGTGCTCATCCCACACACAGCAGAACTTTTACAGCAGGCGCAGGAAAATCTGGGGACCAGAAATACCCAAGGGCAAAACACCAAGCCAGGAAAAAGCCTCTGGGTTTTATTTGTATATCTTTGAATCACGGGTGTTTTTTGGTGGCTTAGCACAAACACCTTTCAAGACCAAAACGAAGTAGTACCAAATAAAAGAAGTAATTAATGCACTGAAAATAATCAATATCAAAAACCTCACTGCATGTAAAAAGTAACACAGAATATGGAGGAGACTGAATGAGCAGTAAGTTTTAATGTGATTTTTTTTTTAAACCCTATTTCATTTGCTTGCTGTGGTGTTGGTTGATTCTGGGCTCATTAACTTACAAACAAATCAGCTTTTTGCCTCGTATAGACTGTGTGCTTAATGAATAGTCTAAACTGGTGTTTTATTAATGCACTGCCTTAATTAGTGGGTAAAAAAGACTCCAAACACCTTTAAATTGTGTGATTTCCAGGGCAGCACGAGAGAAACAGAAGGTAACAGTGAATTTCTAATTCCCTTCAGAAAATAAAAATCCAAAGTAATGGCTGCAGCTATTTGTGTCGGCCATAAAAATTGATATAACATGTGGTAAACCTCCTATTGGGTATTATTACAAATGATTGATTCCTCTCTCCTCCTCCAGTTTAGATGGTGCAGTTCTTACTGTACAAACAACTCATGAAAAGTCAACATGTTTTACAAGTAAATAATTTACAGCCACTCTGCAGAACACAGAATAATATTTTACGTTAAGTGACATTAATTAGGGTGGAAATATTCACACGGCAAAGGGCTGGGAGATGGCTGCTGCAAAGGAAATTCTCTTCCATGCAGTCTAAATGCAAATCAGAAGCTTGGAGAGTCACGACCACATTGCTCTGGAGGGAGAAATAATTCCCATTAAGTACCAGCTCTGAAGAAACGCCAAGATTTGGGCAATGGGAGCCAAATTCAAGGCAGTGGCAGTCTCAGGCATTGCTATCTTTGAAGGTTTTAGCTGTGTTTGAGATCTGTTTTAATTAGAGGTGAGATTTCTCTCATGGTTTTGGGTTTTCATCCCCTAAACCCATGGTTGTTCATCAAGAAAAACTTAGAGGGAGAAGTTAATGAAGGGGAAAGAGATCCGGGCCCTGGTTTGGGGAGGAATAGCTCATTTGGGGCAGGAAGCCTTGCTGAGCTCCTCAATTTCACAGCAGGTTCCCTAAAAACCCACCCAGCTGGAGTTTGAGCTGCTGATAGAAAGGTCTGGACTCTGAAGTTCATGGGAGAATTGATTTTGGATTTTTGTACCCTGATAAATGCTTTTGAAGCAGTTGATAGCAGGCATATGCAAGATGTGCTCCAAAATTTGGAAAATTTAATTTTTACAAACTTCACATTTCAGGGTTTGAAATACCAAAAATCTGACTATAAACTTTACTTTTCTTTTTATGTGGTGATCTGTTTTATCTTGGAGTTAATTTTCTATCTAATCAAGCAATATTATCCTCTGAATCATCACTTAGAAAATTGGGGAAAAGGGCTTTTTCCTGACTTTTTTTCACCCTCACTTTCACCAAGTTGTAAGTATTTAGAACAAATAAACACAATTACCTCTAATGAAACTGATATGCCATTGCTGGACAACAAAAGAATTCCTTCCCTGGAAATTGGGAAGAATATTGCTGCCAAGTAATTTTCTTCCAGACATTGTGACTAATCTGGATGATTTACTTTGGGATTTCCTTGCTCTTTAAACCCCACTCAAAACCAGATTTCACATATTAGACATAAATTAAGCTCTAATATCTTGAAAATAATCAGAAATTAGGGGGGAAAACCCCAAATATGGCTGCTGCTAATTGCAGTTAAATATCCTCCTACACTGGCACTTCATGATTGGGATCTCCTGTGTTTGTACATGGGGATGTTTGCTTTCCCTGCGTTTCTTTTTTTTCTTGAAAGACAAAAGGATGCAGCCTTAATTTCTCAATTTTTCTGCCCACTATTCCTAAATGTGCAGAAATATCCTCGTGACATCACAGACCAATGAGCAATCAGAAACTGTAAGTATTTTTTAAGTCTGTAAGAACGGTTGGGGCAGCTCTGCCTGGAATGAGGTGAGCTATTCAGTTCAAAACCCAGCAGCACAGTTTGCCGGCAGCAGAAACTTCTGATTTATTCCAAAAGGATGAAGATAAATGAACGAGGATGGAGATGAATTGATGGAATCCTTGCTACATCAGTGTGTGGACAGCCTGGTTTCTGTGCAGGGGGAATGAGGTATTGGGGTCCCTTGGGTTTCAGGTCTCCGTGCCATCCCTGGCTGTGGCACCTTGGTGGAACCAGCCAGGCTTGGCTTGCCAGGCAAAGTCTTTGCCTGAACATTTTGTAAAGAAATAAATTCTGAGTATCAAATGAATTCTGAGTAAACCCCAGAACACTCCTGGGTGCTCCTGCCTCCTTCCAGTGTCCTTTCCACTTTGCAAACAGAGCATCTCCCATCCTGCACACTCCTTTTTCTCCCTGTGAACGCAGACAGAATGTTTAATTGTTGTAAAATCATCGCTTTTGGGGCCAAAAGCACCTTTAGATCTTCCCTTGGTGTTTTGACAAAACCAATCAAAGCAGCATTTTGTAGCATGGAAAAAAACCAGGAGGGAGGATGGCTCGTTTTTCTCATTTTTCTCCTCTTGCTGCCAGCAGGAAAATCTGTTCCTTAGCTTTGTGTCTCCTTGCTCCCACTACTGACCTTCCTTTCAGTGCTGGCTCCAGAATCCTGCCAGCTCGTTAGAACCACGAGAGGCTTTACTCCATCAGAGCAATGATTCCCAAGGCACTCTGCAGCTGAAAGGAACTTCAGGAGCATTATTTATTCAAATTACAGGCATGAAGGACCACATGGGAAATATGGAAGAGTGCCTCCTGTAAATGACAGCTTAGGGAGAATTTCCAATTGCACGAGACAGCTGTATCCTGAAACTTAATCTAATTACTGGAGTGTGGTGAGAAATGTCACCCTGAATCAAAGTGATCCCATCCTCCGTGCTCATGGTGAGTTCTGACTTACATATGGCAGCTTTTGGGATAACCTTTAAATCCAAATTCCAGCTTGGGGCTGATGCCATGCCTTTGGAATCGGGGGGATTTGAGCATGAGGAGTTTCACCCTTGCTCCGAGCAGCTCAGCTGCACAAAGTTCAGAGCAGCCCTTGCCTGGGACGTTTGGGACGTGTGAAAATGCCACTCACTTGTGTTTAAAATTTTAAAAGTTTAATAATAAAAAATTAAGGCAATACGAATTTCGGCAATCAAGGTTAGGACAATAAAAGACAATAAAAAGCAAAGAATTACGGATGTCCGGGTGCTTCTCTCTCTGGAAAGAGCACATGGACTAGTAAGGGATTAACCCTTAAAAGCAATAGCCTGTTGCATATTCATATTTCTTCATACATGATTCAAACATTCCTCTCAAACAAAGGGTGTCTCCTGTTTTATTTCTGTTCCTCGTCTCATCGTGTAAATCCATTTTTTGGCTCCTAAGATTCTAGAAAAAGTACAATAAGGAGGCAATAACTCTTTTCTTGGGATTTTGGTGTCTTCTTGTTGTTGTCTTTATGTGAAGAATTTCTTGGTTATCTTATCCGTTCCTTGAGCTAGTTACAAAAAGTATCTTACATCACATAGTTTCTATTCTAATATTTTGCTTTAGCAAATAAAACCTACATTTAAAAGATTAATACAGCACTACAAAAATTAATGCAACATAACTTTCCAACATAACACATACAGCATTCATTCTAATATTTGTGAAGAGCCAATCATATAATGTGCATTTTTCACAGGATGTGTCCCAGCAGAAGCAGAGAAACCCTTGGTGTGTTTCCCTTTTGCAAACCCCATCTCTCAGAATGTTTTCCAGCTGTGCTTCAGGGCTGTGAGGAGAGGGAAAGGACTCGCTGAGCTCTGCTCTGCCACCCCCATATGCTTCTTTCTGTTTTGCTGCACATGAACAGCCCTCTGATGAGTTGAAATGCTGAGTTTCTGGAAGGGCCCTCGTTTTCAGCTGCTGGTGTGTGCCAACAAATCGGAATATTCAATCAGATGGAAAGCAGCAGCCCGAAAACATGCAATCTGCTCCAGGCTGGGATGCACAGCTGCCTGGGCTGGGATGCACATCCTTGGCTGCCACCGAGGCAGTCTGGGAGAACAAAGGAGCACGGTTTGAGAGCTCACAGCGCTTTCTGTTTGGGCTTTTTTACTTGCAAAGTGCTGAATTGGATGTTCTGAAGGCAGCAGGTTCCTGGTTTTCCACGAGGACAGATTTAACAAGATGTAGAAATGCTGGATTCACTCATCCTGCTCAGCCAACGTGTTCCCAGCCCTTGGTACTGACAGCACCTTTCTCCTGAGGAACACAAAGAGAATTGACTTTCTGTAGCTGCTGCTTTCCCAGCAAACTCAGGGAGTCAAGGACATGCTCAGCAGCTCAAGGGCTGATCTCGGAGACACCAACCAAGCAGAGTGAGAAATGGATTTGGAGAGAATTCTTGGAGCCTGACAGAAAGCTCACACAGTACACATCTGTATACAAACCTTGAGATAAGAAATGCTGACTTAGAAATGCCATGGGATAGGACAAACCTTGTTGAGAGAGAGAAAGAACTAGAAATGGAACGAGAGAAATGGAGCTAGAGACAAGTTTCAGAGGATGGCCTTGCAAATTAGACTGGATACTTCAGAGAAATAAAACTATGGAAGATACATCATAGTAAAACCCACAAGAAGTAATTTTAAATGATTAGTTTTAAAGCATTTACAGCACAATGCAGCAAAAGCTAATAAGCCAAAATACACTTATAATGTATTGTAATTAAGAAATAGCTTCCTATTGTAATAGCGTGAATTATAACATCTGTATTGTCTCACCCTTCACACGAAACTGAAAACAAAATAAAAGTGTTTAAAACACCTCTCAGCTACCCCATCTCTAAATTTAAAAAAAAAACAACCATAATTCAACAAAGCAGGGATTGTGGCAGTGCAGAACAGGGGACCCATTTCTGCCAACAACAGGTAAAAGCTGCCGGGCCTGTGGCTTGCCTGGGACAACCCCCAGCCAGGCCTTAGGTGAGAAATAGAATAACATTTCTGGTTTAAGAATAACATTTTTCAGTTTAAGAACAACATTTGTGTGCAGCAAGGGCAGCAGACCTGCATTTCAAGCTGCTGAGGAAGCCTGTGTGCCAGCCTGGTGTTTTTTACTCAAAACATGCTTGAAAAATGGAATATTTACAGATGTGTGTGCTCAGACTGTACACTGGGCTGATGATTTCTGGGGCTTGGGGCTGCTCAAAGCTCCAGTGGCTGCTGCAGTGCCTCTTGCATAACTAAATTGTTCACATGGAAAAAGAAGTCTGTAGAAATAACTGATGTTCTGGTTTTTGTAAATAATACCTGGATTTCTGCAAAGCTTTGAACATCCAGCCCAACAACAACCTTCATGACCACCCAGCTCCAAACCCCCACCGTGGGCAGGGACATCTTCCACTGGCCCAGCTTGCTCAGAGCCACATCCAGCCTGTGCTTGCCAGTGTCCCCTCCCACAGGAACTGTCCCCATTGTTCTTTGTGTTTTCAGTGGATTGAGGCAAATTTTGGATGCACATTTTGTGCTCTAAGCTTCCATTGTCACCTGGCCTTTGTGGCCAGGCGGATCTCACTGGAACTGAGCTGGGGATAAGCAGCTTAGCCTGGAGCAGTAATTGAATCAAAGCCAAATTCCCAGGCCCAAAAGGTTCATCCCTATTTAAACAAAGAGATGCAGCAATGCCTATGGATCTGAGCTGAGGAGGAGGAGATGAGTCCTTTGAAATTGAATCCAGCAGGGAGATTGTGTCTCCTTACAACTCTGAGTTTGCCAGTAAATGTGTTTTTGTCACCATGGCTCAGAAAAGTGCTTTAAGGATCAGTCTGCAGGACTTGAGGAGAATAAATCCCTCGTCACCACCTCAGCACGGCAAGTTTTTGCCTTCAGTGGCCACTTTTAGTCATCCTAATTTTCCTGAAGAATTGAATTTATCTCCTGAGGAGATAATGATCTGCATTCAGCCCAGCACTTCTCCCCATGGAAAATCCTGACCTCGATGCCTTTGCATGGAGGAGCTGCTCAGAGAATGAGAAAGGGAAGAGGAATAAGTCTGGGATTTTGTACTCCAGCAAGGAAATAGGAATAACTCAGGGATTTTGTCTCCTAGCAAACTCAAACTGTCCAGTCCCTGCATTCTTTGCCACACATCTGTGGCATGTGTTAGAGAAATGTGAAGAAATTTGACGGGAGCTGTAGACAGCTAAAATGAAAAGGGTTTCACTATTTTCTTATAGATTTTCCTACAAGTTAAAAACAAAACACACACACCCCAGGAAAAGTTCCAAACAAACAAAAATCAGCACTGACAATTCTTAAAATCATAGAATTCCAGAGTGGTTTGGGTTGGAAAGGACCTTGAAGATCATCTCATTTCAATGCTGCCATGGCAGGGACACCTCCCACTGTCCCAGACTGCTCCAGCCTGGCCTTGGGCACTGCCAGGGATGCAGGGGCAGCCACTGGAAGCACCCTGGGGCTGCTCTGGGAATTCCAGCCCAGCCCCTCCCCACCCTCTCAGGGAGGAATTCTTTCCAAAATTTCTTACTCGTAGGTGTAACCTCAGAAACACTCCTTCTGTTCCTTTGTTTCCAGTTGCTGCTTGCTTCGATTTGTGAACTGTTGATGAGAAATGGAGGTGGTTTGCCTCGATTCCAGCAGGGAACTGATTCAGTTTTGCAGCCTCTGGAGCAGAGCTGGCACCAGTCTGACAAGGGGCTGTGCAGTTCAAGTGCCCCTGTGACTGGGATTTAAACTCAAGCCTTATTTTTTTTAATTCAAGGTGGAGCACTTTGCCATTGCTCTGTGTGCAGCAGCTTCACCTGCCTGTTTGCCCAAACGATCTGTTTTTAATCATCTGTAATTATTAAAATGTTATGCTTTTTGATTGTGTATCTGCTCAGGGAAGCAAAGATGAAAGTCAACTATGGCAACGTTTTCCTTTCAGTTTATTCAGAAGGCCTCAGGAAACTAATGAGATTTATTCTGTGAATTAGTTTATAATTGTGCTTTAACTGCACTGTGGCATTTAATAATGTCAGAAGGATTTTGCTTTAGGCAAAGTGGTTTCAGCCTCTGTAGAAAATTAATTACCATGTGTGTGTGTGTGAGCTAAGTGGTATTTTCAAGGTTAAGCTGCTTCCTCATATTTTGAGGAGAAAAAAATGCATTGAAGACATGGATGGAGCTTCCTGCTTCTCTGACAAGCAGTGTTAAGTCATCACAAATCAGATCCTGTTGTTGTTATGGGATTTATTTTTCCAAATGCAGCCTTAATTCTTAATTCTCCAGTGCCCATTCCTTGTGTGCCTGGTTTGGGGAGCTCCAGAGGAGCTGTGAGAGCTGAGGGAGCTCCCCCAGCTGCAGCCCCACCAGCTGGCTGCAGGAATTTCAGTGTCTTCTCCCCAAAACCTCTGTGCAGAAGCACTGGGGTCAGAGCCCATCATCCTCCTCACTGTGACTATCTACAGTGAATCAGCTCAGAACAATCTGCTGGTCTGCATGACCTCGTGGGGCTGATCTCCAGAGGTTCCTTCCAATCCCAGCCACCCTGGGATTCTGTGTTGGATGGAATTCATCCATTCTTGTCCTTCCCTTTCACCACAAAAGTCACCTCTCAATATCAGATGGGCTTGGTGGTGTTCAAGGGAGGAAGGAAGAAGGAGAGTTGGCTTATGAGTGTTTTTGTCTGCTGAGAATAAAAAAAATGGGAGCCATTCGATGTCAAACACTCCCAAATATTGGTCTTGGAGAGAGTCACATTCCCCACTTTCCTTTGGTGCTGGAACTCCTCCAGTGGTGCTGCCCAAACCTCTCAATTTCTCATTAAAATGAGAAATTTTCATTTCTCCCCCTTTTAAAACAGATGATTTCTCCCCGATCTTTAATCATGGGAAGTTTCATTATAGTAACAACTTCAGGGTGCTTCCAATTAACTCAACAATAACTGTAGCTTGGGCTAATAAATGTTCAGCTGCGGGCCCGGGATTTATTAGTGCAGGAAAATGGTTATTGCCTCATAAACAGGAAGCACCTCCAGGTGATTTAATGACTCGTGTTCCTCTCACCCTTCATAAATTGGGTCCAATAAACAGCTGAGATGAGAGAGATATTAAAAGTATAAACCCCAACAAGAGCAAACTTTCCACTGGCAATTCCTTAATGATGACGCTGGGTTAATAAATCTTGGAGAAGTCAGTTCATGACATCACAGGATGACCTGAAGTTGTCACTCAAGGAATTCAAACAATGTTGGATAATTTCGATTTTATTTTGTGAAGAGTTGAATAAATAATTTGATGATGTGCCTTTGCCATCAACAGGATGTCCTGCATCCATGTCCAAGGACTGCACCTGCCCACATGCAAATGAGCTGTTAATGAGGATAAACACCTGCTCTTTTCATCATTTCAAGGCAAAACTTGATGTGAACGTTGTGGGCTCTTCATCTTCTATTTTTCAAATGTTGGGTAGGGAGTTACAATCAAAAAAAAAGGAATAAAGTGTCAGGTTTCAGGTGGAAC
>VXAX01004173.1:192-20654 GCA_013399835.1 Leptocoma aspasia
CGGGAGGGCGGCGGCGCGCCGGGACGCGCCGGGACCGCCCGCTTCCTCGCCCAACACAACACCTGGGGCTTCGTGGCGACGCGGGCCGCCCGAGGAAAGGTACGGTGCCCACGGCGCCCGCGCCACGCGTTACCCGCCGGACCAGCGGCCGCGCCGCGCTGGGAGCAGCGCAAACTCTGCAGGAGAAATCGTGCTCGGAGCACAGGGAGGGAGGATGCGCGCTAAAAACCGCGCCAGAGAGACACCAAAAAAAGCAAGGTCTCAAGGCCAGAAGGCAGAGCTGCATCGCAGGGTTTGGAAAGGGGCCGTTTCAGGAGGATGAGAAGGAGGAGAGCCTGCTGGGCTACCACAAAATCTTCCCGTCGGTCCAGATATACCGGCTTTAAGGACGATTTCTCTGTCAGGAACAATAAACAAAACAGCCGGTCTGCACCGGAGAATTGGGGTCATTATTTTTTCCAGCTTTAAAATATTTCCTTTTTTAAAGTGAAACGTTAGGATGAGCATCCAGAACCACTCAGACAAAAGGGGAAAAAAAGAGAAATAAAAAAAAAGTAAATAAAAAATACATTCTTAACTTTTTGTTTAAAGCATTCACAGATGAATTAGCTTACTTTTGAATTAGCTTAATTTTGAATTAAATTTAGAAGCACATACGTCTTCAGGAAGCTTGGCTGAGTTAGTGGCAGTTAATGTTATTGTGAAACACAAAGTAATAGATTGGAAAAAAGATACTATTAAATGAATTTGTAGGTAGACAGAAGAGGCCTGTGATTCTACATCAGCTTTTGGAAATCCTATTAAAGCATATGATCATAACTCTTTTGGTTTATGCTCTCGCCAGAAACCCTCAGTGGAATTACAGCCATAATATAGTCTGCAGTTATCTGACTCCAGTCAGAACACAGAAGTAATACAGAAAAATCTGATTCATAATAAAATTTGAAATTAGGGGGGTGGTGTTTGCTGCTTTGAATGCTGAACTATGCTGCCTGTGATCACAATTATTTTTGAGAATCCAGAGTAACATTGACTTTGCATGACATACTGAGTATTTTAAGCAATGGGAACACGTCCTGCAATGTTACTGAGAACATTTTTTTTTAAATTGTAACTCTTTATAATAAACAAGGATCTGTATTTCTAAGTTATGTAATATCATTAAAGCATTGCTTCTAAGGAAAGCCAACAAAGACCATTTATAAGCACTTATAAGCATTAAAATTTTAAAGGCATATAAACATTAAAAATCAGAAAGCATGCTACACAGGTAACAACATCATCCAGGGTTTTCTTATTAATTATTCGTATTTAATTTAATTTTGTTTTAAAAGATTTAATGTATTGACAGATAAATTTACTGTTTAACATCTAATAGACCATGAGGAAAAAATATCTGAAGACATGAAAAAACAGAGTAATTAATTGAATATCTGTCATTGCTATTTATAATGGGATGAAAAGCATAGTAGGAACATATGTTATTCTGAAGCATATTAATGAGTGTCACTACTGGGCAAGGACATTTTTGCATGCATTGTAACCACTGTGTGTACACAGGGCAGTGTATGGGAGAAAATCTTTTTGAAAACTTGGCTCCTTAGTGTCCCTTCTCTGCCATGGGAGGAGGTTTTACTTTGGCTGGCTTGGTAGTTGAGACACCCCTCTCATCAGGAATCTGATGTTCCTGCCGAGGAATCTGAGCTGATGTCCAGTTTGACTTCAAACACAATTCTAATTCAAATGCTTTCTTGTTTTTGCAAACCTGTGCAATCACATTGCAAAACCAAAAGAGGAGGCAGTATTAGAGTAAAAAGCAGGCTGAATCAAGGCTAAATTAGGCTCTGTATCCTTTTGGGTTTGAGGAAGGTACCAGCAGCAGTTTAGAATAAACATTTCCTGGCATCAATGGCAGGAAAAAAATATATTCTTCCATTTAAACGTTTTTAATTTGGTGGTTCCTTTAAGCTTAGTGGAAGAGAAAATGTTCTCTATAGTGTCATAGGCAGGACTAGAGAGAAGAAATAGAGGAGAGATCTGTTTTCATAGAATTGTGATAGATCTAATTTAGAAGAAATGCTGTCTCATGATGACAACAGAAAGTGGGAGCAATGGGGCTGGCTGTCCTCTCTGCTAGAGCCCTTGAGGAGATCCCCCACCTTGAAAACCATCTATGTGCAAAGATGTAACCAGTTGCTTATTTGGATTTTGCAGATCCAAGGTATGCCCTATGGGAACTGTTTACTTCTCAGCGATGGTCCCGTCAATAACAGCACTGGAATCCCTTTCTTTTACGTGACACCAAAGGATAACACTGTGACAGATCTTCTGAAGAATCCCATGGCTTCTCTGACCCTTCCAGAGGCAGATGGAAATTTCTGCAGGTAACAGTTTTATCTGCCTCCTACCACCTTCAGTGAGAACAGAGACCTCAGAACAGAGTTCTGGGTCCCCTCCTTCAGTGTGCTGCATTTATTTTTGTCTCTCACAATCAGCTACATGCTCCTTCCTATGCTTTTTGGGGTTTTTTCAGTAAATTCCCCTGGTAAAGCATAGTAGAGAAAAGCAGAGGTGTCACTGATTGTAGCATTAACAGCTGAAGCGGCTTTCAGCTTGAATATGAACATACCTAAATTTTAATCTGTTCTTGGAGGTGCCTACATAAAATCTAGGTGTTCAAGATCCTATAATAGTCTATAGTTATCTGGCCAATAAAATCCATAGAGTTTCAGAGGATATCCAATTCATGGTAAAGCAGGCATCTTTGCTCTGCTGCAGGGCTCCAGCTCTCTGGGTTCTGTAAGAGGATCTCAGGCTCTCAGTTCACAAGTTATATGCTCAGGCTTGCGACATTCCGTCTGATTTCCACCTCTTCAGAGAATATGATGGAATATGATATCTTTGCAAATTTTTTACACTTTGTATATCACAAACAGTCGGTAAATGACCCCCCAAACAGAGAAATCCAGGTCTGAGGTTTACCAAGCTACATCCAATCCCTGTCATCCAATCTCCTGAGACAGCAGTGAGTTGACTTCTTCTTAATCATGTCATAGAATCTTAGATGGCCCTTAAGGTTTCTTCCAATACAGATCATTCTGTGATTCTAAGTCCAACCCCCTGACGCAGACAGGGACACCTTCCACTAGAGCAGGTTGCTCAAAGCTGCATCCAGCCTGGCCTTGAACACTTCCCAGGATGGAGCATCCACAGCTTCTCTGGGCAACATGTTCCAGGGTCTCACCACCCTCACAGCAAAGAATTTCTTCCTAACATCTAATCAAAACCTACTCTCTTTTAGTTCAAATCCATTATCCCATTGTCCTGTCATTACATGCCCTTGTGAGAAGTCCCTCCCCAGCTTCCTTGCAGGCTCCCTTTAGGTACTGGAAGTCTGATTATAAGGTCTCCCTGGAGCCTTCTCCAGGCTGAAAAACCCCAACTGCTCGGCCTGTCTTCATAGGAGAGGTGCTCCACCCCTATGATCATCTTCATGGCCTCCTCAGGACTTGCTCCAACAAGTTCATTTCATTCTTTGCATATAATGAATAACTTCAGATCCCCAAAGCTTTGCATGTGTAAAATGTATGTATGTAACCTCAGAGATGATTCAATTTTCCCCTCCATTCTTGTCTCTTTGAAAAAGACTTATCTCTACCATATGTTTGTTTACAGTCAATCATGTGGCAAACTTGGCTGGGTCAGCCATGTGTGAAGTGTTATTTACAAAGGCCTCTTTACGTGATGAGGTACATGACACCGAAATTGTGTCAGACAGGACTCTGTTACCAAAGCAGGTCTTAGCTGACGTTCCAAGGAGAGAGACAGAGAACTGGTAAGAACAGACTCCATCAGAAAGAAATGGCATTAACAGTTTTTATTCCAATTTAAGGTCCTCTTTGGGGAAGGAGATGTTTTATCTTAAGACCAGATTTCCGCAGCTGAAGATTGCCTTGAGTATCATCCCACCTCTCAAGCCTTCTGGCTGAGAAGAACCCTTGGAAGAAGCAGGGAATGGCAAATACAAAACATTATTGTTACATTTGTCTGTATTTGTCTTCAGAATATATTGTTTTCTAGAGAGTTATATGGTAGAAAAATGAAATGTTTCTTAGTCTAAAGCAACTGGACTACAATACAAGTAATTTCAGGCTGACATGATATTCCCAAGGAATGGAAATCATGGCTTCCTCTTACGATGTCAAACAACTAATAGGAAACTTCTATCACCAACATTTGTTAAGATAATTCAGTCTTGAATGCTTGAGGAGGTCAGTGAAATAGTGAAGTTAACACTGGAATGGTTCTGCTTATTGCTTAAATATTTTCATTAAATATTTTAGATTAATAATTTAGAAAAGAAATGTATCTGTTCTTTCATTGCAGGCTTAATGGTGTTTATTCCTGCTTTCTGAGCTTTTTCATTCAGCCTAATAGTAAATTTACTATCCAGACCAAGTGCTTAAAAATCTGTTTTAAGTCCTATGTCCTACTATTCAATGGCCTATTTTCAGAGGCCCAAGACTCAGAGCAGCTTCCATTGATGATGCGGTAGTGTTGAGCACTTCTAAAAACCACACACCCACTTAGGCACTTAAGTGTGGCCTTTGATCCCTAACTTTAAACAGCCACTCTTTAAAGTCTTTGCCTCTTACGGCTTAGCATCATCACTGCCCTATTTACCTGTTTGGGAAGTGCCAATTCACCAACAAAAGAGAAATGCTGCATGATTTATAGAAATATGAAATCCATATACACCACAAACCTTTGAGGATATTTATTTGATATCTTTTTATTACATCACTATTACTTTTCAAATCCCTACTCTTTTGATCAGTATGCCAGATATTTGCTGCTATTTGTTTTGCAGCCAGGGCAACCTGAATTCTGTCACCTGACTCTCCAGTCCCCTCTGCAGCCTGAGCCTGTGCTCTCTGGTAAGAAGAGCTCTCTGGGCACCACCAAGAAGCTAAACCTGGATTTCCAAAACAGCTCAGTCCAAACTAATTACCATTTGCCACATCCCTACTGTCCCTCCCTACCACCAGTCTTGTGCTACCCTGCCCCCCATCAATTCTGGGCTTTGCCTCAGCCTGAGCTGAAACATAAATGTGAAGAAAATTATCCTGACAGCCAGAATAAGTTTTTCTGCCAGTCCTTCTTTTCATCCTGTGGCCGGTACTGCTCCTGGCCATGCAATCCCACCCCCTCCCTCCAGCTGACCATATGGTGGGCCTATTTTAGCTCAGTAACCCAGCAGAAACCTCTTGGTTTTTTTTTCCCTAGATGAGATTTCTTCTGTCTTAGTAACTTGAATCAGCTCCTCAAGAGCCAGAGAAGAGCAAAGGAGAGGGAAAAGGGAGACAAGGTAGTGGAAAATAGAATATTCTCATTTTAGCATGTAACCTTACTCCAGATATTGAGCTTACTACTGAATTGAGTACACAGATTCAGAGTTTGATCAGTGCTCCATGCATTATTTATTTTATTTTTACCTTCAGTTTCTTTTTCATTATTTCTGAAGTTCTCATCTGGAACAGATGTTGGTTGGCATTAGTGCAAAGGACAAGCAATGTGGACAATGAAAAGCTGGGTCTTCACTTGAGCTACAATTTTTGTTTCTGATTGTATGAAAATGTGAGCAAACTTTGAGCCAGTCTCTCAGCAAGAAAGGGTATAGGCACTAGACTTTACCTTTCTTCTCTTCCCTTCCCCTATAACCAGGGTTAAAAATTAATGCATTTAAACTAGGAATCCATGAGCGATTTTTACATTTAAAAGCAGCAACATCTAAAATTGCACCACCCCACTGTTACCCCACAGGAAGGGTCTCTGCAGGCAGTGGAACACTGAAGAAAACAAGGTGTCCAGGCCCTGCTGCCAGTACTTGGGGTGGCCGGTCCCTACCTTCAGGGTGCACTTGACCAGCTGAGATAGAGAGGCTGTGCCATGCAAACAGCACACAGCATCCTCAGTGCTGAGCTTTATGTGGTGCCTCAAGTTTGGTATAGCAAAAGTCATCTTTACTAGCACTATGAAAGGCAAGACCTTTCACTCTGTGAGACCTCAGGTCCTGCTACTATTAAAATGGTATCTGTGAGGTTTTCTTCACAAAGGAAAGTGTCATTCTTGTCAGATATTCTCTTCAAGTGCACCATTATTTTTTTTGTTTTCAAAATAATTATGTAAAATAGTCAAATGATTAATATTCTACGTGAGAAAGTTCATGTCCTTGTATGCCGGCAGTGCATTTGTAGCTTGTTTTCATGTGGAACTTTATTAGAATTCCATTATTAATCTACTCTGAGTTGCAAGAATCAAAATAAATGTGAAAGCTGATCAGTGCCTGTAGCCAATGCTCCTGGGAGTATTTGGCACTCTCCTGAAAAATGCTTCTGACCTATTCCATGCAAAAGAAATCTCTGGCCTTTAGAAGGAAAACATAGCTGACATTTCAATGTCTTCGTGTACCTAATGAATTTCAAGTGACTTGTGTACACCAATTTGATATTAAATTTATTTAGTAGCAAATTTCATTTGTTTTGTTTCAGAACAGACTCAAGTTCCAAACCTTGACAATAAATATTTTCCCTTTCAAGTATGTGAGTAATACAGACTGGCCTTTAGGGTGCTCCAGCCTCAATATTTAATCAGCTGGAGAGAAAATTTGAAAACCCTAAATTAATAAGAAAAGTAACATTTAATATTGAAAGAAAGAGAGCTCCGACGCATCTGACTAGGCACTAATTGCAAGACATTTTAGTATTGCAGCTACAGTTTGGATTCCTCATCTCTGACCTAGAGATTGCCACTTCCCAGAGGGAGACAGGCAGCCCCTCTCTGAGAAGGCTCTGATGGCCAGGATAGAGACAGCATTTGTTAGTAACTACACAACATTTTATCTGAAGGCTGATAAATGGATAATAGAGGCAAAAAAAAATTAAAGGGTTCAGGGCTATAAATAGACTATGCTGCTATGTCTATGCCACTGACAAGCTGAAAAGATTGAGTTCCATTCTTGCAGCTTTCAGAGGGAGCAAGACCAAGCCCGACATTAAAGAATAGAGCAGCTATTGTTCTAAACACATTTCACAACACACAGGCTGCTCAGAGGATTCCTCTTTCCAAGTAAGCTCCTGAGTCTGCCTCATTACAGCTGCAGCCTGGAAAACAGGCAATTAATTTTAAACATGTGTAACCTCCTTGACATCAGGTTCAGCACATTCACAGGGACACACTGCAGCTTTCTTAGAGAAGGAGCAGTTACATGGCTGCCATGAACTGGTTTTCATACAAGGGAAAAACAGCGAGCTTTGGGGTCAACCCACTTTTGTTTTTTCCTGCTATTACTTGAGGATGGTGTTTCAAATCCACACTGCAGACCATGAGTGATTTTCATGAATTCAGATTCCCCTTCTGATTTATGATCTCCATCAGAGCCATTTTACCCACCGTGCTCATCTGGTGCTTGAGGTAGCAAATTGGCCTGATCAGGCAGATGTCTTCAGGGGACATAAGCCGACTCTATAGGTTTCCTAAATGCTGCTTGGAAAATGTCGACAGGAAGTTCTGAGCCACCGAGCCATGGGAAGAGAAGAGGAATTTTGTGGGTCTGGGTTCCTGCTGTGTGGTGGGTCAGCAGCATGCACAAACTTCCAACTTCATTCCCTGGGCAATCCTGAGGAACAACAATAAGGCTGCCATGGGTGGAAGGCACAACCTTTGAGATGTCATATGGCCACTCAACATATAGCTACTGCTGGGTTTGTAGAGTCACTGTTGTTAATATGAGGAGTAATATAACAAAGAAATCTGGTACTGTACCTTCACACAAAGAGAAATTACGCATGCAGAAGACAAAGGGTGAATTCAGACATCCATCAATTTTTGAGATCCACCTCTTGATTCTGTGGCACAGATATTTCTAGTTCTGGTATTTATATTGGCCCTTTTTAGTCATATGCAAATAATTATGTCAGTAGTTGTTCCTGAAAAATCTGTATTTAAAAAAATCTGTATTTAAAAAGATTTAAAAATGAAGGTACCAAATTAGAAAGTCAAACATGAAACCTACTATCATCATGACCCAATGCAGACAATACAGGTCTAAATTACTATTTTTCCTGTATTCTTAAATAACCAACTTCCTCAATTCCCTTTCTAGTGAAATAGTGTTTCTCTGACTCTTTTTACAAACATAGTTGATGCTGTGATTCTTTTTTTTTTCTCCATGAATTGTCTATGGTTAAACTATATAAAAACTTCCTGTCTGAAGCACAGAGTTCAGCTGAAGAAATGCATTGTTATTGTCAATGGAGAGAGGCAAACAGACTGGCTTCACGTAACACATTGTAATTATTTTTAGGATTTTAGGAAGGATTATCTTCTAGAAAGAATGAAATTATTTAAAACATTAAAACACATATACTAGGAGCACAGGCTTACTTAAATGAATAGAATAGCCACCAATACACTTTAGCTCCCTGACTTGACTTCAGATTCAGAACAGAAGACCTCTTCCAAAATCATAGATGTTCTCACTAACTTTGCTGGCTCCCAAACATGGGCAATAAAGAAATTCTTGTCACAACCAGAGCAGGGCAGAAATGCCTAGCCATATCCGGTTGAAGGCCAGCAACAGCTTTTGAGATTATGAAATTGCTTTCAGTGGAGATTTTGTTTGACGTTCATGCCATGCAGATTAGCAGCACCAATACATTCTTTCTGCTTCAGAGGCTCTGGTAGTTAGTGGTGAACAAATGAAATGAATGAGGAGAGTAACTTACTTTTCAAAATTAATCACATTTATGAATCAAAATAATATGCACTTTACAGTAATTCTCTAAGGACAGAGCATTCTCTCCCTTCTTTTCTGTAGATTTTAGGGGACAAAAATCCTATGATGCATTTTAAATAGTAGAAAATAACTCTGCCTTTTCACCTTGTGCCCAGTTTGGGGCTATGTGAAGAGAAGCCCTGTGCAGGGTGTGACAGAGTAACCTACCTTGCATCCATGGGAGGTGACAGGGATGAGCTGTGTCAGCAGCCAATCCCCACCTCCTAATTACTTGGGTTTTCATGACTGCTACCTTTACAGGAGCACTTAGAATGTGTGGGAGCAGTCATTGCCCTTATGCCACTCATGAGCTGTGTGCTTAAAAGCAGAAAAAAGATGTAGGGAAACTGTTCTCTGCGGCTTTCTTCTTGGCTCTCTGTCTCTTCTTTTCTGCAATATGAGAAAGTTCTTTCCCAACTTATTTTCTCTTCAACTCTGAAGGAGTAGAGGGATAAGAGCAGTGCTTTCTCACGCGGCAGTGAGAAATGTGTTCCGGGGACATTTGTGTATCCTCCCAGGGAGGATGGAAGGTCTTCTTTTCTCAGAGAGTGGAGGAGAAGAATGTCAGCTCCTTTGTGGGAAAAGGAGGCTAGGGAAGAAGAATAAGAGAGGGATTTCTCTGCACAGACCCCTGCTTCCACACCCAGACTGGAACAGTACTGAACACTCCTGCCTATCTCCTACCAGTTCCTTCTTGGGAGTACCTGGCTTCCCCTCCCAAGTGCCTTCCAAACTCTTAATTTGCTTTTCCTGTTGATCTGTGGCAGATCAGTGTCACCTCACTAATGAATTGCAGAGGCTGAGAATGAAGATAATACTCAGGGATACTTTGGTCAGAAACCAGGAGACAGAGCATCATCAGTCAAAGCAGAGACCTCAACTGTGAAAGGGAATCCTAACCAAGTCCAAACATCATCACCTTATGTGCCAATATAACCACAGCAGCCTGAAGCCATAACACTTGGACTTGGATAGTTGCTGTATAAGAACCTTCTAATTAAACCCCAAGAGATGGCTAGTGTGTAAACAACTTAATGAATAGGTGGCACTCTTTACTCTGAACCACTCTTGAACCAGGACCTAGAAATTGCGGAAGTGTTACACAGTAAAATAAGTGGGACATGTACATTAGCAGCATGCTTTGCAGCATTGCATTTCTGTTGGGAAATACTTTTCACTTGGATGCAGGCCTCTCCTTAAGCTCAGTAAAGCTGGCACCTTTGTAGGTGATATCATCTCACTCACTTGGAAGAAAACTGCCTGGACTGGGTCAAACTGCATACCTTCTTTGCTCACTGTAAGCAGAGGAACAGGAACAATCAATTTTCTCTCTTCACAGATCAGATGAATAATTAAGATGATCTCTCTTAATGCGCTGTTTTCTTATAAAATGCATAAACTGAATCTTCTTCCATTTTAATCTGGCCTTCCTAATTTTCTGCAACAAAACATATGTATTTGAAATAAGCATGAAAAAAAAAGAATGTATTCCCTATTGCTTGGCCTTCTTTCACAGTTACATGCTTTCTCTTCCCCTCAGTTCGATTTTACTATGGCATTCACAAAGTCCTCTCTGTGGAGACAGAGGGCTTGATTCTGGTAAAGACAAACCACCTTGGGTTTCCTCAGCAGAGCGACAGTGTCACCATCTCCTACTCCTGACTCTGCCTCCCCCTCACACCCAGTCAGCAGCACACAAATGTTACATAAAGCCACTCCTCTGCATCTACTTGTTCTTGTGCCAGCAAAGATGAAAGGAACTCAGGGATTGAGAGCTCAATATGTATTTATACAGACGCAAGAAATGTCTAGTGAATGCATGACTAGACCTCTACAGATGCAAGTGAGGAATGTTTTAGTAAATATCCCTTCATTATCTTTAGTAAAAATATGACATAAATCGCTGACTATATCGGCTTGCTCCAAGGAAGCAAATCCTACATTTGTATTAGTTGCACTGGCAACAACACTGAAAACTCAAGACCCAGTCACAACATTTAGAAATGGTAGCTGTAAGTTCAGTGGGTTTTGATAGTTTAAGAACTATAAAAGCAATAAACATCATTAGGGAAATACTATGCCAAAAAAAAAGAAACAGATTTACTTCAGAATATGAAGGGTTCCTTTGAAAAAGAAAATACTAATGCTAATGTCAGATTAGAATACAAGGTTCCTAATCTGAAACAAAAAACCCGTGATAAGAGGCAGGCCTGAAAGCAAAACCAAGAAAGTAATAACAGTGTGCTGAACTCAAATGTATCATTGCCCTGTTCAGCTCTTCCAAAACTTCATCTAATACAATCTCAACAAATAATTTGTTTGAGTCATTTCCCCAAAAAACAACATGACCCTCCAGAATATTATTCCAATATGCAAAATTCAGTTTGAATAATTTTTACTGGGAAGATAGTATTATGTGTGTCAATCAGTGTAGCATCCTGCCTCACGAGAATGTACAGAAAACTGTAAACAGAAGAAGCTGGGGGAAAAAAACCAAAATATAAAAAAATTATTCAAGCTATGGATGCACACTGTGTGGGCTTTGTTGTCAGCCAAACATGTGGAGAACAGCTTTTCATGTCAGTTGTGGAGGAGTCACATCAGACACTAGTCCTATTGGGCAAAACTTTCTCAGCAAAGGCAGGCTGGGTTCTCGGCTTAACCACAGCTACATCAGCTCTATTGCCTACTCAGAATCAAATACTATGCTTTCAGAATAAACATGGACTTGCACAAAACCGCCAAATAATTGTAATCTGAGAAGGTCAGACCAAAACTTCTCACTGCTCCTGATCACATCCAAAATCTATCACCTTGATCTGCTCTGTGAGACACAGACATCTTTTAATAACAATCTCTTTCAAAATCCTCTCTTAAAGTAATTAACCACATATTACCTAGGAGCTGTGTGCAAGAAAGACACTTGCAAATATTCCTGCTTTTCCTGGCTCTTCAACTGTTTTATGATACTGTTTGGCTGTGGAGGAAATTGTATAATATACTCAGATGCACAGTTGTTTTAAAGCAATTTTCTGAACTGAATTTCTGCTCGCAAGAAGTCCCTTTCCTTCATTAATATAAATGTTAAAAATATACAGAATATATAAACATATGCAGAGGGCTGTGGGTACAGTATTAAGATTAAGCATAAAAGATAACAATAGATAAGGAGATGGCTTCAAGAACACTTCACCATCCAGAGACAACATTTGCAAGAGTGTGAATGTGCACTGCCCTGGCTGCTGGACGTGCAGACCCTCAGCTGACACCCTCTGCATGTGGGATTGGCTCCTTTCTCTTCAGCTGTATTCACTGTATTTGCCTTTATTTATTTGTGTTTTGGTGGGTGAGCATCTCACCGGGCCATGGACGCTGGGCAGCCACACAACAGCCAAAGCCTATGCAAAAGAAATGCCAGGAGCTATGGGTGTCCCTGGGGCATGCAGCTGTGTTCCTTAGGGGCAGTGTGCTTTCAGGCCACTGGAAGCCAGACATGAAGTGACATCTTCAGCAGGTAGTAGGAGTCAGTGCTGAGGATCTATGGTGTACCAAGGTGATCATGTAGACAAGTTTGTACTCTGCATACACACTGATAGAAATAAACCCAGTGCCTGGGCAGGGAATGCAAATTTTCAGGTACTCAGAACATCACTTTTATAACTTAAAAAATTGTACTAGAGAAAATTAGACCATTATAAGTTGATGTGGACAGAAAGTTTGAGCCTGATCTTTGGCCTCGACCCTTCCTCCCGTCAGTAAGCACGAGAGAGGAAAACAAATGCAAGTGGAATTTGTCCAAAAGTTGTTAAACTGAACATCCCCTTCAGACAACTGCTGCTCCAGACTGAATAGGACACTGAAATAGTGTCCCTGAGATGATGTGACTGCAAATGGCACTTTGGAGGTCAGGCTGCAGACAGTGGCAAGTGCTTACCGGACATAGTCAAGTATCAATCAGCCTCCTGTACTTCCTTACGTATCTCTGTTCACGTCCCTCTTTAGAAAAGCAGCTATTTTATCTAGTGAGCTACACAGTCTCTCATAACCATCTGTGGAGAATCTGCAGGTGTTAAATTAGCTGCGGGAGGATGCCCATATGTTTCCTGCATACACTAGACACACATTGAGAAATATAACCAAAAATGAAGCCATTGCAGATTGTACACAGCTAAGGCTAAAGGGCTCAAGCCAAGATCTTTAAGTAAAATTGTACATGGATGAGATGTAATTTACTGTGATTAAAACACAGTGAAGAAGAAATGCAGCTTTCATTTCCTAATGTAGTTTCTTGGGCTGACATGGGAACTGGGAACATGGCTCCCTGAGACACTAAGCAGTCTCAAACTGCTGGCAACAGGACTTGGGCTGCTCAGTATTTGCCACGATCAAGCCTTTGCTGTAAATTCATACACTATTTTTTTTTTTTGCAATTGGTAGATTTACTTATGATTTATATCCTTGTATTGTATATGTCAGAGTCAGCAATTGCCCTGCAATTACTAATGGGAGTTATTTATTATTACTATATACAAAGAGCCAAAAATTAACAAGTACCTTCCCTGTCTTGGTCTGAAGGCAATTGGAGAACTTCTCTATTTGGTGTAAAGCAATTGAAAAATGGATAAAAAATGAACAAGGATTGATTTTCTAGGGTATATACAGTAAAAAGACCTTATGTTTTACATACAGATACACATATTCATACTCTTTTCTGTAGGCATAAGCATGGACTAACCATCTCACTACTTCTCAGAATCCTGAATACAGGTCTGTATATCTGTCTGGGAATACTGCCATTTTCACATTTTTTTTACAATCCAGTATATACTAATCCAATTTTTGTGACCATAAATTAAGATTAAGCAACTATCTACAGCAGAGCTATGTGTCAGAGGACTATTCCTTCCAGAGTTCCCCCCTCCACCAAACAGTACAGCTGGGAGTAGAGGAGACCCACGAGGCTTGACAAAAATTTTTAGATGTGAGCAGGAGTCCACACTTCTCCAAAAACCCTTAAGAAAGCAAGCAAGCTATTACTCATGAGCGTTTTTCTCTGTGCACAGAAAAAACGTAATTGATCCAGAGGATCCAAGGTGCGCCAGGCTGACTCTCACGGGACAGATGGTCACGGTGCCTCCGGAGGAAATAGAATTTGCCAAGCAAGCAATGTTTTCCAGGTCTGTATCTAACAGGCACTTAGTAGAGTGCAACCCATGGGTTTGAGACGAATACACAAATGTGGCCATTTGATAAAGAAAATCTGAGAAATAACAAGCCTGACCTTTACTTTGGGGCCATGAAGCATGTTGGCTTCTGTGTGGCTTTTAACCCTTGAGGAAATGAAATATGGAAATGCAGTTAGTTAGTGTTGGACTCTGGTAAGGCACAAGGTTAATCTGGGGATTATGAAGATGTGTCACCTGATTCCAATGAGATATTCCATAATTCCATGGTGTATTTGTTATCTTTAATGACTCTACCCTACCTTATGACAGGTAGTGGACTCAGAGACAGAGCAGAGGTCTGCTGCCTTTGGGTTTACAAACATTTTCAGGGTGGAGTTTACAAGTTTAATTACATCTAACGTCCCAGCTGCTTCAAAGCCGTAGTACTTACTGAACAGTGTCCTTTAAACAGATATAAGTGTAACCCTGACATACATTCATAGAGTCTTCTCTAACTATTTTTCACTTGCTCAGAGGCCAAACAACATCTGCCTTTAGAGACAGGGTTCTGCAGTGGGGGAAGGTGGTGAATGCTGGCTGCCTGTGTTGCAGTTCTCCCCAGATAGGGGCGAGGAAGATCGTAAACCTTACAGCAAGGAAGGGCCAGAAAGATGAATGGTGGTGTTCTCATATCTCAGGTTTCACTCTGGCTGAGCACACTGGGCTGAAGAAAAAAGCAGACTATGCATATGCTTTGGCACATCTTCTAATATTTTTTTTTGCTTTTCTTTGTCCTTCCAGGCACCCAGTGGTAAGAAAGTGGCCTCGTAGCTATGAGTGGTTCTTCATGAAAATGAACATTGAACACATCTGGCTTCAAAGCTGGTATGGAGAAGTTTCTCCCATTGCAGTAGAAGAGTATTTAAAAGCGGTTCCAAATAAAGGATGATTGAATGGGCTTTGAGATAGAAATCTCTTGAATTTCCTTTCCAAACACTTTTAAAATTTCATGGTAGATGGTTTCTTTACAGTGATATTTTTCTTCTTCTCCCAAAAGGCTTCAAAATAGCCCTGTCTCACATGGAGCAGAGTGAAAATAAATCAACACAGACTTTCAAATTATAAAGGAGAGGTGGATATTAGCCCTACCCTGCAATGTACAGACTTGTCATTTCAAGCAGGCAGTGCGTCATCTGAAATGCTGTTTTTAAAATGCTTTGTATCTGTTTGTTTTGACTTCTATTGCTGTGCACCCACAGGGAAACTACACTATGTGCTAAATATAATGTTCTGATTTGCAGAAAATGCAAATTGCCTACTCAGAACCCTCTATGCATTGTGGAGGTATTACTGCTGCTTGGTCTCCCTTGATTTGTAAGTACTTTAAGAGAAACTTAATAGCTGCAAATTTAGGTATTTAAGTTTAAAAACAAATTATTTGCTAAAGCGGTCCTCATTTGGTAACTTCTCTTTTCTATGTGTGCTTTTCCCTAATTAGATAATTTGATGTTTCACTTGGAAATTGAGTAAAACTTCTCTCTTTAGCAGAAAAAATGCAATCAGTTCAAACAACACAGCTCCAATATAACTTTTCTCTGACACAAAGCTGGTTAAACACATTAAAGGCCAAAATCAAATCAGTCCCATAAGGATTATCTCAATACAAGTATAAACATTCTCCTAAGAAGAATTTAAGTAAATGTTCTCAGCTAGCCTGTTCCTGTTGAGACAGGAAAAGTATTTTTAATAGCCTGTAGTCCCAATTTTTTTTTTTTGCCTCCCTGCTCCAGCCACTGCTTTATTTTTAACTGGCTTGTGCAACTGATTTTTTGTAAGCCCTCACTAACTCACTGAGGGGTGGAGCCTGTCCCTTAACTCTGTTTCCTCACCAAGATTTAAAGGGCTTGTTCATGCATTTATTTTTTAAAGAAGCCTAAAGATGGTAGGTATTTCAGGCCATGAAAAACTGCTTTTCCAGGTGTGGAAAGTGCAAACTTTGTTGCAAACACATTATGTATAGGCTTCTCACATGGTAATACCAAAAGAGTTCAAAGGTATTTTAACTGCTGTCAGCTCTTTCTCTAGATGTCCTCTTGGTAAACTTATTCTGCAGTTTTTAAGGGTATCACAAAAAAAAAAAATTCCCAGGGCTAACCAGCTAAGTCACCACACAGTTTGAAAATTATGTGGCTTCTCTCCCTGTTACATTAAGGAGACACACTGAGATGGGGTTTATGTGCCTGTGGGGAAGGTCTTCCAGCATCCCTGGGAGTGCACTTGAGCTCAGGACATCAGCCTGCACCATGTCTGGCCTGGGGAGGAGCCTGGGTGCCTGGGTGAGTGCCCTGAGCTTGTACAGGTTAATCCCTGGGCAGAGCTCAGAGGCAGCTGCATGAGCTATGATCAGCTGGAAGCCAATTAAGTGTAGCTGAGCTTATTTTGGCTCAAGCATGGAGAGAAGGAGTCATTCCCAAAACAGCTGGGCACCATGCTGGTTTAACTACAAGGGGCCCCAGGGTGCCCAACTTAGCCTTAAGGGTGAGTCCCGGGCCCCAGGCATCACTACTATTCCTGATATTCTGTAAGAAGCCAAGGAGGGGGGAAACTTTCTTTAAAAAACCACAAAGCTTTTTTTATTCTTGTCTCATTGGCAGAGACTTTGTTAGCCATGCAGATCTTTTGCAGAGGTAATTACACAAAAGGAGGAAGTGTCCTGCCTGAATCTATTTCCTTCTTTTTTTCTTTCTTGGCAGATGAGCTGCATTTTCACATTTGAGTTTGCCCCTGAATCTTGCATTGTGTAATACTGAAGCAAGATGGCCCATCCTATACAGATTTATAGAATACCATCAAGTAAAATCCTCCTTGATTCTTATAATTTTGCAATGGGGATCTTTGTCCACTATGGATTTGATGACTTTGTCCATTAGGATTAATAGGACTTTCAAATCTGAGTTCAACATGAAGAATACCAGTCCTTGTAAGAGAATTTCACAGGTGTAACCTTTCTGTGAAAGTATAATTACGTATTTCCTCATTCCAGTTCACTACTATTCCCAGAGAAACTTGAAACCCCCATTCTGTCCCCCACTCCTAAATACACACAGATTAAGCAAATCCAGAGTACAATTTTAATGTTTAAACAAGCTGAAGAAGAAAGGAAGAATTTTAGAAGTGCTACTGTTACTATACTCTCAATTTCATTCACATCCCCTGGCAACAGTGGCATAGTCCTATGTCCTATCCATTACCTTATTAGCAAGCCTTGAAGCAGTAAGGGATTGTGTCAAGAAGGTTCAGAAGAGCTTTAATGGTTTAAGAAGTCAGTGTGTATTAAGAAAGGTTTTGAATTTACAACGCCCTACTTGTTACAGGCTGCCTCCCTGCACACACAGATTAATTGGAGTAGCTTCTGTATTGTAAAATGACACATTCATCAAGAAGCTTTTCTGTATGGACCTGCTGTGAGGTCTCTCTTGACAGAACCTCAAAACATGAAGTGCTGGTGACATGTAAAGTGACAAAAGGGGCCTCATGGAGAAATGCTGTCTTATATCACCTGTTCTCATTTCATGCTTCCTTCACCCAACGAATAACTACCATGTGAGTCCTTGAAAGTCTGTAGAAATTATTCAAAAATATGACCTGCAGATTTTGAATGGAATTTTCCAGACCAAGAAAAAAAGGGAGGTGATAGTAATTTACTTATTTGGGCTTTATATTATTATTTATAGGCTAGTTCAAATTTTTCTTTAAACAGACAAATGTCTCAAGTAATATTGGTCATCATATGGTAAGTTTATTGAACCCAGAGTTTTATCTGAAATACCACAATGAAATCATAGTTCCTTAAGACTGTAGAGTCTGATCTTGCTTCAGTTCAAGTCAATAGCAAAAATCCCATTTATTTATTGAGCTCTAATTATTGGATCAAACAAGCATTTTTTTAAGTCTTGATAAGCTCTTATGTATTTATTAAGCATTTCAACTAGCTGATATGTAATTTCCATGTGTTCTGTATTTTCATTATTTCTGTATTTCTATTTCCCAAATAAAGTTTGTGCAACATGGTTAAAATTTTACCTGTGGTCTTGGAATATTTAAAAGATGTATTTAGTCATTTCTGTATACTTGAAAAAAGAAAAATGAAGTTGAAAAGTTCGGTTCTCACTTCTTGCTAATTTGGGCAAAAGAAATGCATGTACAGGATTTAGGCACAGCTATTTTGAACTGCTGTTCTTATTTAACCAAAGAATGCTCTGTTTCTGATGAAATTTTCATCACTTCAGTGGTTGAAATGCAACCTGTCTCATTTCTTGATGTGTATTGCAATTAGCAATGTACTTTGATTTCTAAATATATTGAATGTTGTTAACAAAATGGCCATGAAGAAGAAATGCAAATAAAATAAATTTCAAAGCAGAAACTGTATAAGGATATTTTTCAGTGTAGCATTTGCTGGATTAACTTACATTGTGCTAACAACCATTACAATTTCTGTCTGATCTGAACATCTGTTTTGGTTTTTTCTCCCTGAGTTTTCCTGGACCAAGTTAATTTCTCTCAAAATATTTGTGGGAATTGAGACTCTGATCTGCCTTTTCTCTGGGGAGAAAAGTCTAGCCAAGCACCTTTTATCGTTCCTCCATCTTCTCATTACTGTGTTCTCTGCTTTCACTGTGGCAGTTAAATGTCACTCTTAAAGTTCGCTCTTCTTTTCTGCACGTAGGAACTGGGCACTCACCTCTTGGGTGTGCATTAATAGTGTTTTGGAAGTCTCCTCAGTTCTATTTCTTCCCTTGCCAGCCTTGCTCTTAGGAGTTCTTGTTACAGCTTGTTCTCCTCTGTCCACTTTCCTCTGATGCATTTTCTTAAACGAAGTCTGACAGTTTACCTTTTCATCTTGTTTTCCCACACCATCTCCTTTCAACAAAATTCAAGCTCTCATACTAAAATTCCCACTTCATATCCAATAAAGATGGGAATGGAATGGAATGGAATGGAATGGAATAGAATAGAATAGAATAGAATAGAATAGAATAGAATAGAATAGAATAGAATAGAATAGAATAGAATAGAATAGAATAGAATAGAATAACAGCCTATGTTAGGATCGAAAAACAGCCTGTGTTTCCTATTTACACTTTACATCTTTGACTTGCCACTGGTTGGACTGCATTTACTGTAAGAACTGTGACCACAGCTCCCTAACCTGTACAAATCTCAGTCAACACCACCTTCTTATTTCCAGTAATCTGTATTTTTAAAAGAACATTTCCTGCAGCTGGTTTCCTTTTTATTTACTGTTTTTACTTTTATCCCATTTCTGGAGTGATGTCTATTCTGATTACACCAAGGGTTTTTCATTTCTTTACAAAAAAACCCAAACCAACAAAAAAACCAACAAACCAAACAACAACAACTAAACCAAACCAACCAAACAAAAAAGAAAGCAAAAAAACCCAACCAAACTCTATTTTGAATATTTTTTGAATCACTGAAGTACTTTCATTTTTTAATCTGCTTTTTGCAAAATACTGCATTTGTGCTTCTTGTAAATTGTGTTGCTTGTCATCCTTCAATAAAGCTTACTTTTTACCTGCCTCTTCTCTGCCACCACTTCCACATGCCCTCTCCTATCTAATATTTTGCTAGATGCTCCTGTTTCCTTATCCTTTTTTCCCTATTTTTTTTCATTAAATCTAATTTTTCTATGTTCTTCCCTCAGCTTCCAAGCTCTCCACAGCCCCTTCCACATTACTTTGTCTGCTCAGTCTTGTCTGTCTTCTTGATTTTGCCACTTTAATCTTCTTGTCACCATGCTCAGTGCTTTTGAAGAGAGTCCTAACACTGCCAAGTCTTATTTTAGGAGAATGCTAGAGAGTTCCTTTAAGGAATACTTTGGGTTTGAAGGTGGGTGTTTGTTTGTTTGTTTGTTTGTTTGTTTGTTTGTTTGTTGAAACACTGCCTCTGGAACAGAAATGGGAGCATATTTGTCAGCCTTTATGCTGACACAGAATAGGGCAGTTCGTCGAGCTCATGGCTTTTTCCAGTGATATCTTCTGCACAAATTATTCCAGGATCTATTAGCATCCACAACATATAATCACGATTGGGAAGGACATCAACTAAGTTCGACAATGTTGTTCGACAACATAGGTAACAGTGCAGGAACGCACAACTGTTGTCTTCTGAAGGAAAACAACCATTCAAAAAAGGCTGGTAGCTGGTGATTAATTTTAAAAGCTGGGAAAAGGTACAGATGTGTTCCATTAAAAAAATAGGGAAGACTGTGTTTATTCAAGAAGAGTTCTACATCAAATACTTCTATTTAATGGAAAACAAGTCCGTAGAATGATCATGTCTATTTGGTGCCTTAATCTTGTACTTACATACTTTTTCCTCCAGCCACGGTACAGACCCTGTCACCATTTTTCATCCTTCTGGAATGAGGTCCCCTC
>VXAX01004173.1:21713-90395 GCA_013399835.1 Leptocoma aspasia
CGCGGCGCGGAAGCGGGCGGCCGCTGTGGTCATCTACAACGAGGCCCGCTTCGGCAACAGCACCGTCTCCATGTCCCACCTGGGTGAGCTCCCCGCGCTCGCCGAGGGGTCGGGGGGATCGCTTTGTCTAACGCCGGCCCGCATCGGGGATGCGGTTCTGCGCGGTGAGGAATGAGGATGTGGGGAGGCAGAAATCCCTGTAAGAATGGTACAGAAAACCGGGATTTTGTTTTCTCTTCCTGTAAGCCACGCTAGGGAAAAAGCCGGGACCGTGTTCTGTCTCTCAAGTTACGGGCCGGGCGTCAGGGAGGAAATGCGGCACAGCCATCGGGACCGGCAGTCGTGTGGCAGACTGGGGTGGGAGGCTCGGATTTCCTTTAGGGATACCTTTTTGCCTGGTACCCTCCGGCAGAATGGCTACAGCGGTCACAGGTAGGCCGCTTCCTGCAGGCCGTGTGGAAACGCACCAGATACCCCGAAGATGCCTTCAGGTGCTTTTGAAGGTTCATACAGCTGTAGCTATTTGAAGATAGCTTTACAACAGGCTTTGTTGTAATAGCTTCATCGTTCTCTCCTGCGCAGGTCTGTTGCGAGTGAGATAGAGAGGTGTACGCATCAGGTAATCCTTAAACGCTCGCAAATGCATTAGGAAAGCTGAATCCTGGAGAAGGATGTTGGCTTCTCTCAGCGTACTACTGCTGCTCTGTAGCCTGCAGAAAGGTTCTGTGATTTTTTTGCCGAGATAGGAATCCAGATGTTCTGTCACCACAGTCCCCGCCTGGGCTATGACACAAAAGACTTACTGAATTTTTATGGTTATGACAATATTAAAAGCTTAAATCAAAGAGGCGAAAAAAGCCTCAAAACTTGGCAGTAAAATCTGTTTGCTTTTGTAGATTTTTGAGAAACTGGAAGGTCTTCAGAGGAGGATGCGAAGACAAGGCAAACTAAGTAAAAAATTCTGGAGATGTGTCTGTCACATGGTTTTGCTACAATGAGTTTTTTAGTGCCTGGGCTCTCGTTCCTGGTTGTGAGGAAGGGAAAGACCAGGGATCTTGGGAAAAGTAAATCCATAATGTGTTTCTAAAGGAAACAAACTTATTTTCTTAGTATAGTGAGCTGAAAATCTCAGCTAGGGAGCTGTTGCTCTATTGCACGTGTGATTTATCTATTGGAAGACACGTCTCTCCTCTTGGAATACCCAGTGGCACCAGTTGGGGGATTGGAATCATGATTATTGTTCTTAGCCTGCTGCTTGCTTGAGATCAGCCTGGCCCATTTTGTATTCTTAGTTCGCTGTGAAAGTGGAGGTGAGGCGCTAGATAAAATGAACCTTTGGTTTTGATCCTAGGTGGTGATTAAGATACTTTGTTGTGTAATACTGCTTTCATCTGAAACAGTTTCTTTTTTTGTTTTCACCCTGTATTGGCCAATTAGTACAAATTTTTTTCCCACATTCTTCTCCATTTCCCATTGTAACCTCTCATAAGTGTTATTTGCTCTTTTGTTGAATCTTTTTCTCCTTCTCCCATTTTGCTTATTTTATAATTTTCAAAAAAATTATCTCTTTTCTGGTGTCATCTTTGTGCTACAGAAGACCTTCTTGGGCTTAATACTCAGTTTTGGACTTCACTAGTACGGTTACAGCTGCCGGTGGTATAAAAAGAAGTCCTCTCTGACTGCTCCTTTGGTTTTTTTTTCCTTGAACTGGCAGAATGTTGCTGATGAAAGTTCCACCTATGTAGAGAGTGTGATTTAGTATAGTGCATATATATAATAATAATACATTTGTATTTATACTGACTTCATAAATGCAGGTTTGACCTTACGATTGTTTGAATGGGATTATAATATATTGCAATATAATTACAAGCTCTGATGTAGTCATAAATGTTTGTTCCGTGGTTGACACTTTCAGACATGTAAGTGTTTAAACACTTTCAGTGCACTTTGGGAATAAAGGGAAGAGGTACTGTTAGTGTTTTAAATCTTAGGCTTTTTGAAGGGAGATGATGGAAAGGTCTGTGGAAGACTGGCAGGGAAGAATGTGCAACGTAAAGCTATAGTTTACAGGATCTACATTTTCATTTATGTGAAGGGATTTGTGAACTGGCACATAAGGAACCAAGCTTTCCTTCTGGGAGGACTGCTGAGGATAAATACTCTGGGAAATCTGCAGTGCAGTAACTAAGGAGTGGAGTTACATGCATAAGTAAAATCCGCTTAATGCGTTTGCAATTAGTGGCACTGAAAATGATGTGAGATGGAGCAGTGGTTACGGCTGGTAGAGGGGCAGCCCAAATTATGTGAAGGTGATGGACAGCTTTTGTGATCTCAGTGCCATCTTTTCATTCTCTTCCTGGAAAACCTAGCCTTTGAATTTTCTGGGATGCGTGTAATACATGTGTGCTATTTTCTTGGTTGTCTTTTGGTGTTTTTAGGCATGTTTCAGCCTGAGTAAAAAGAAAGATTCTTGATTAGGTGAAGAAGTTATTTGTTATAGCTGATGTTAAAGTGTTTAGAAAAGGACAAATGCTCCAAATAACCTGTATTTTTCACCTTGTAAGCTTCATGAGTACAGTGACTAGGGATTCTAACTAAGGTTTTGGAACAAGAGAGTCAAGAATTTCAATGTGTAGCCTTGAAATCCTGTTCCTTCTTCCAAAAGAAGGTTCTGCAAATGTGACTCTACTGATATATCTCATCTCAAACCTTTGCTCTTTGTCCAAATTACATTGTTAAAAATGCTGGATGACATCTCTCCTCGAGGAAAGTAATAGTGACACAATTTCATGTGTGGCTGAGAAGATTTTTCCATTGAAAAACTCTAATTTTACCCAAATGACTTGGAGAGTTGTACTTTATTTACTGAATCTGAACGACATAAATTCAGACTTCAGTTTTACAGACTTGACAGGCAGTCCTAACTCTGTTCATTTTTGGTGATGATGGTGAACTTAATACAATACAGAAGCTTCAAATCGCTTTCCAAAACCAAAATAAATATTGCACGTAAATATTAGCTGGGAGTGTGTTGGAGAGGAATCTGGAGAGGCAAAGTGTGGAGTGCTGTAGAGACCAGACTTAAGGAGAGTCAGAGGCTCAGTTCTGGTTCAGAAGTTAGGGGAAGGCAGAGGTATATTGCAATGGAAAGAAAGCAGGGTCTTCTGGTTCTATAGTTTTCCCTGTTATACTTCATGCTGGGCACAGAACCATCTCTGTATCCTCCCCCAAGCTAGGATTTGGTGATCCTGATCAGAACATAAGTTACCTTATTGTAGACTACGGAATGAAATGTGGTTGTGCTTGACACGCAGGGATGGGAGGCACTGGCCGTAATAGTTGGAGCTAGGTCTGGATTAGTGCTTTAATTCATGGTTTGTGGATTTAAGGGAAGCTTGAGACTTAATTTGAGTGTATGACTTTGGCTACATAATGAAAATGGTATTTGATTTGCCAGCATACATCCAACTGGTTCTTTCCTCCATTGTCATGTTTTTTAATGCACATGTATTGAACAAATTACTTTGTGCTCTTGATTCTGTAAGTTCTTGGCATCTCCAAAGCAGCAGAGTTAGAGTTATTTTGGCATGTAGTTCAACTCTTTGCTACACTGCTTGCAGGACTACTCAGGCTTCTCAAATGGTACTTAATTTCTGTATTACTGCTGTTTTCTACTGAAAGTTTCTGGTACTGTAACTGCTGAAAGGACAGTGGCTACCTTTAGTAAGACATGCCTGTATGATGTTGAGCTGGTAATGCTGTTCTGAAGAAGCAGGAGTAACTGCTTATATCTGTCTTATAAATAAAAGTGCATATGTACTGGAGCTCAGGTGGAAAGAGTATGTGTACCAGTGGTTATATATCCTCCTTGAGGCAGGTGAAAATACAGCATGCACCGGGGATTAGGTGAGATGAGGTTGGGGTAGATGGTTAAGACAAAGCTTGTTATGGGATTGTTAGCATACTGTTAACATTTGTTTGGAACAGGAGCTAAAAAGAATATTTGGTGTTAGTTGTGGCAATATTAGTAGGGTGCCTTTGTTTAAATAAACCAGTGGACTGACCTTAAACATTTTTACTAAGATGGTTGAGCTCTAGGAGCTTTCTGACATTTCTCAGGAGGACGAAAAGTAGAGTGTGTCTGTGATCAGTTTCCAGATGACAGAAAAATATCTTCTTCGTCTCTAAGCATGGGTGGGAATAATCAAGATCTGTACCTGTCCTACTTTTTCCTCATCAGTACAGTGCTGGTTTCCTTTTGCAAGAAAATACTGGGAGTAGTAGCAGTAAAACTGTCTGCACTGGCAGGAAACATACTTTCATCTTCAGAGTTTCGAATTTGCCCTTTTTTGTAAGTATCCTAAGGATCTGCCAGCCATGATGATGTTAAAAAGCAAAAACCAAATTTTAAGTGGACCCAATTTCACTGAAGCATCAAACCTAGGAAAAAAATTGTTTACTCCAGCAGAGTAAAAGTGTGATTATTTATTGTAAAACTAGAAGGTTATAGAAAGGCAAAGCCAATACAACATGCTTTCAGTAGGTGCATATGTGTGACACTTGGAGTTTTCTTTATAAATGTGATTTGAGGTGTCTGAGTTGTGTGGCAGTTGAAGAAGTTGATGGAATGACTCACCATCATTTCAGTCCTTGAATAATGAGTTTCAGAACAGCAGGCTAAAATTAGCAAGGAATGAGTTAAAACCCTTAGTGTTACAGGCTGCTCAGGGCAACTGCTTCTCTGAGACTGCTCTTGTTCCTTTTGTAATCATGGATTGCAATTATTCTTCTCTTCTCCCCCTTCTGTCTCATGACCTTCAAGGCCATTGTGTTTAGTTGTGTGTATTTTTTATGGCAGGTTCATCACCAAATCTTTAAAACTGTTAAAATTATTTTAATGGATATTTTTTAAAGAATGTATAGTATGCTTATGTAAATTCTAAAAGTGGAAGTTGTCACACTGTCTAGCAGCCATTGTGCAAAAGTAGCCTGACTTTCATTTCAAGGAAATAACTGATAGTTGGGCATTCTGGTGACAAAGCAGAGAAGGACAATACTTATTGTTGTGGGGTTTTTTAAATACTTCATCATTATAAATAGTGCAGAGAATCAGATAGCAGGATTAAACTGATTGAAGATTTCAGGACCGAGGTGGAAATTTACTGATTAAAAATCCAGGCTGCCTCTAATCTTGAAACTTCCTTTTCTCCTTAAGCTTGGATGAAACCACATAAATCTTTCCAACACATTTGTACCATTCCCTGGCTGTCCTTAGGCACGCCTCCTGTTATTTGTAACTCTTAAAATTGGTGAAGGACACAGGAGCTAATTTCCTGATTTAGGTATGGGGATAGCAGTTCTTAGCAATGTAAGATAAGTTCCTACTTTCATATGTCTTTTTCTTGCTTACTCTCTGTGGAGCTGTGCAGGGTCAGAGAACAGAGAGTGTTTCACACTCTTCTCTGAGTTTCATGAGGCTCTCTGGTAATGCTTTTGTGCTTTCAGAGAGGAGAACAATATTAATTAATCAATTTGTAGTATGCTTGGACTTGGGGTATCATGTGGATCAACACATTCTTGGTGAGCAGAACTAATTAGTGGAGCCTGTGTGCTTGTCTGTCTGTCTTCAGCTTCACTGCTTTGTGTCTCCAAACACACCCACCAAGCAAGGCAGCATAGATGGGGTGGGTGTTGCTGGTGCAGAGTGGGATGCCTGAGGGGAGGCACAAATTGGTGTAACCCTGTTAGGAAAATCCACTTTTTTGCTGGGTCTGGATCTGGCAGACACAGGTGTAATGGTTCTTAGAGTAGGTGACCAGAGGTGGGATGGTTGTGTTAAGGTGAGTTGAGAAGGAGGATTAATCAGCTAATGCCTGGAACCTTTAGTTTTCATCCAGAGCAAACTATATATGCCTTATGGAGGGAAGAGTTCTACATACACAAGTGAAACTTCTGCAAACTTCTTGGTAGCAGAGAAGCTGTCACAGCCAGAATTGTCTCAGCTAAAGGAATTTAGTTTAAATAGTTCAGGCAAATAACTCTTTGTCTTAGTAGGCAGAGGTGGCTGAGGCCAGAATGCAGTTTTGAATTTTGAAAATCCCCATTTGATGTGATGCTATAAATAAGGAAGCCATTTCTTCTGACATAAATTCCTTATGGAGAAACTAACACAGCCAGAAGGGAAAAAGGCTTTAAGCCTTCCGGGGGAGGTCTTGTTGCAGGTAGGTAGTCTTTTGTGGATCTAAAAAAGGTAGCTGTAACATTACAGCTTTAGATTTTCAGGTAGGAAAACCCCTCTCTTTTTCATCCTTTCTCTCTGAATCAAGACTAGTTTCACTTTTTCTCAGAGGTAGGAGGGCAAAGTAAACTTTGAAGCTGTGACTTACCAAGGTGGCAGCAGTGTTGGTACACACAAAGTAAGAATTATTCAAATAGAAATAGCATAGAACAGTGAAAATGTGACATTTTTAATGGGTACATTTGTTTGTAATTTGTTTTGTAATACTTGGGCTAGGTATTTCTAGAAAAAAAATGGAGTAAAACACTAGTCACAGAGGCCTTTGGATTTTGCTAGTTGGTCTTGATAGTATCTTACTGGTTTTGGTGGCAGTATGTTGCCTAAAGGTTTTGGGGTTTTTTTGAAATTAGGTTTCTTTCATATGAATTGAGGGCTCTAGACTTCTAATACATTAGAAAAATCATTTTGTTCACTGCTCCCAAAAGAGTCACAAAGTATTTCTTGACAAGTCCTTGTCCTGAAGTATCATTACATGCTGAGTATTTAGTATTAAAGAATCTGTAAGTATTTCAGTGTTTGAAAGAATTATTTAATTTATTATTGCATATATGAATATTTTTCTCTTTTGTTTATATATCCAGTGTAATTGGGCTATAGATTCAGATTCAAACTAAATTGAAGTGTCTCTTGTGATGCTCACATACTGTCTCCATCTGCAACTAAAATTCCCACGCTGACAAATAAAAGACCAGCTGTTCCTGAGCTGCAAGCTAGAACTTAAACTGCTTTGTGATGAGTTGTGTATGACTTCTCTGGCTTTTTTTGCATGGATCCACATCTTACCTCACTGTGGAATGATAACTATAGGCCTTGAACAGTAAAGATGCATCTGTTGAACTTTATTTTGTGTTTGAGAGTTTTTAAAAATAAATAAAGGATTCTTTACCAGGAAATTTTCTATCAATTCTGCTATGCCTGAAAGAAAGCACTGGAGGCTTTCCTATAACGTTTCTTGCTAATCTTAACTGAAGAGGCCAAATTACCCTCAAGCAAGAATGCCTACAGTTTTACTGTGACCACTGACTTTTTTTCTTTTTTTATTCCCTCCAACAGGAACAGGAAATACAGTGGTGATAATGGTTGGCTATCCAAAAGGAATAGAGATATTGGAGCCAGTACGAAGAGGGATTCCAGTAAGAATGAGTATTGTTGTGGGCACACGACACGTGCAAGAATACATTAGTGGTCAATCAGTTGTGTTTGTAGCCATCGCCTTCATCACCATGATGATTATATCGCTTGCTTGGCTCATATTTTACTATATACAGCGTTTCCTCTATACAGGATCACAGTTTGGAAACCAGGTAAATGGAGCTAATGGCACTAAAGAGTATTTACCTCCTTCTCGTGTCAAATCACTTGCCTAACTTTGATTGTTTATTGAAGCCTTCTTGAAGATCTGTGCCTTCTTCCTATTTTGCTAGCTGGATGCTGCTCAGCAACAGTCAGTGAGGCTAATAAGCACTATGCTAATTGGCATTGCGAGTTTGACTAGTTATAATTATTAGATGCTCATATGAAGTAATGAGAAATACATTTAGCCACTTGGCAACAACAAAGTAAGGGCAGCTTCTTATGTGATCTGTCACCTAACTGAACTTCCTTCCTTTTGACATGAAAAGTTATTTTCATTCTTCAGTAATTTTCATTTTGAAAGTACTAACTTCACTAACCAGGCTTTTTTAATGGAAAAGAGACCATGGTAAGTTTTTTTTTTTTTTTTNCAGGGTAGAATTTTTAGTTCTAAAGCTTTATGAAAACTACTTTTGATTCTACAACTCCACTGTAGAGTTATTGAATTACAGCAGACTAGAAGGTGCATGTGTGGTGAGATTCAGCTCTCTCACTGTTCTCAGTACCTTGAGTAGCACAAGAGTACTGAGGAGGTTTGGAATGAGTGATTTTGCTCCTTATTTGCCCTTTTCACATTTCTGTATTTACAAGAAAAAAAAAAGCCAGCTTTACTTTTTTCCCCAGAGGAAAGTACTTCATTATAGAACAGTTTAGGCTGGAAGGGACCTTTGGACTCCTGTAAACAAGAGAGCAGCTTCTGTGGAGTTGTTGAGGATGTAAGTCCATCTGAGTTTTGAAAATACCTTAGAATGGCACTTACCTCTGCTTTTCAGCTACTGCAGATAGGTTAGGTTTCTTCCATGATCATCAGCAGCTCTACCATTTGCAGGTTATTTTTTTTTATCCTCAGTTCAGAAAAAAATATTGTTTCAATTAGTGCTTAGCATGTGGACTTCTGCCTTTTCCTGGACGATGTAGATTGTAGCTTTGGGGGAGAAGGAAGGGATTTTTGTTCGCTTTCATAAGTCTGAACTCTGTTTAGGACTTAGAGACTCTTCTAGGAAAATACTTAATTTCTCTTTTCAGTAACTGGAGATAACACACAGGACTTCTGTATTGGTTAAACTTGTGGTCTCCCTGAAGTTTTGGTTTCCTAGAGTCTTTTTTTGCTAGGCTTTAAATCTTAGCATTTACCTTCTGAGAACACTTTTGGTGAAACAAAATTTTTGAGAAGTATTTATAGGAAAAGGGATGTGTTTCTGTGTTGTAACAGTTGTTTGGTGAAGAAAGTTGCTTCTTCCTGTTGCCTTTTAAATAGTTCACATGGAGGAAAGTTCACATGCTTTATGAAGCATCATATATCATGTACTTTAGTTTTAAGGCTGTGAATGTGATGTTTCTTTAAAACATTTGCCACGGACTCGTAATAGGATTTTGTTCTTGTCATCCAAATGCCAGTAGATTTTTGCCAGTGCTTGTCATCCGAATGCTTCTTAAATGAATGTAACTGTCTAGCATTAGAAAGGTTATGCCATTTTCTCAATTCTTTCTCTTCTAAAATGGCCATTGAAAATAAAAATGATGCAAAGTTGGAAAATGTTTTGACGATACTAGTCAAGATGTATTATTAAGAGTCTTAAAGGAATTTTGGAAACAAAAAGCCACTTTCTAACCCAAATCTTATTTTGCTTGGTTTACAGACTCAATTAAAATTAAAACTTGTGAGTTAAATATGTTATGCTTTAAAGCAAGCTGCAGTGTAACTGCTAAATGAAGATGGATATCTTAAGATTTATTCTAATATCAGTATAGCAGTAAAATTATGGAAGATCTCCTTTCTACTTAAGATGAAAACAGGACTGTACAGAAAACCCTGAGGAGGTGGAATAGGCTTCTGCTGCTGCTTTTGTCCATTTCTGGGAGACCTTTCAGACTACTTATCTTTAACACCATAAAAATTAAAAAATGACAATTGTCAGTACTATACATTTGTAAAGTTATTTATATCATCATAATTATTACAGAGAAAAGCTGTCGTTACAGGTTTGGGGTTTTTTATTCCTTTATGATATCTTTACTGAGGGTTGCTGCTAGACAGGTCAGCATCTGTCAGCTGGGAGTGTTTAGTTTCTCAGTTTCTTGCAGTAGCCAGCACTTTGTCTTGGACTACAGTACTGCTTTCTTTTCTCGCTTCCCCTCTAAGCATAATTATACTGCGTAGAAGTCCAGTATGGTGCATCATGTCTGTAAAGCCTTTCTGATCATCTCCTTTGCATAATGTGTCCTTTCAGTGCAAAGCTTTGTCCAGTGCAGGAGACAGTGTTTAACTGAGGGGAAGTATTAATAGCTACAAGCAGCCTTTTGACCTGGTGGCCAGCTGTAGGCTGCCTGGCAGGATTCCACCTTCTCCCAGGCTGGTGCAAAACGTACGGTGAGCTTGCTCACGGGCTTGCCCAACTGGAAGGTCTGGTTATATGGCTGTTGTTGCAGCTCTGCTTGCCTCTGAAGCCTACACAGCTTTCAGCTTTCCTGTGTGGGAAGGGCCTCAGCGCCGGCAGTCAGGATGCGGGACCGCGGCTGCCGCTGTGCTCGGCTGGGCTCACAACTCACTGAGGGTCTGCTGGCTGGAAATACCTTATAGACTTTATAGACTAATTCATTGCCCACGGATCCATTTGGTTTTTTTAGACGTGTTCAGAAGACTCAGTAATCCACATGGAAAGTATTTAAAAACTTTGAAATGTAATTCCTGAAACTACTGTCTATACTAACACTTAAAATCTTATTTCAAGGGACATAGGAAAGAAACCAAGAGAGCCATCAGCCAGCTTCAGCTGCATACAGTGAAACGTGGAGAAAAGGTAATTCAGTGTCTCTGGTTATTGCTGTAAGTTTTAAAAATGGTTGTAAAGTCTTCAAAGAATTTAAACTAAAATTACCACAACATAATTGCGGTGTGACATACAATTCTAGTCTTATGTTAGGGTTTTTGTTTAAAAGGCAGAATGTAAAATTAAAGAGTCAAATATGAACTACTTATTAAATTAAGGCTACTTTGTTGCAAATAGTATCTGGTTATACAGAATGTCTAGGGGGTTGGTACTGTAGAGATGAGGAAACATTGTTATCTTTCAGCACTTGAAAACATAACAAGTGGATTGCAAAATGCTTCCACACAGTTCTTACATTGATGTAATGTTCTGTTTTCTTAAAAGAACATTCTGATGTAATGTTCTGTTTTCTTAAAAGAACATTCATCTTCTTATTGATCGGAAGGCCTTAAAAATATAAAAAGCTTTGAAAAATAAAACACTTGTTTCATCTTTTGACACATACTATAGTAAGGAGCTGTGTAGGCTTAACCTGAAGCATAAATTTTTTAAAGTACATTTCTATGTTATGAAATAAAGCTAATCTAAATATTAAAGCAGCTTTCAGGAAGCTGGCTTTGACAGCATACGGCCTAAACTCAGCTGTATTAGAATAACTGAAGTAGAAAAAGGCAACATTTTGAAAGAAAATATTTTAGTTGGAGTTTCAGGAGTGCTGATCCTAGATGCAAAATTAGCGTCTGTCTAGATTTCTGCTGCTACATAGGCATTTTTCCCCCCAACCCTTGTCTTATTTGATGAGTTTTTATTTAAGGACTGATTTACTTGGAGATGAAAAACAAGGATTAGGTTATTTTTAAGTCTATGAATAAAATTAAAGTGAGAAAGGACATTGATATGTAAAAACTTTAAAAGCTGTGGTCCAGCAGAAGCTCAGGTCATGTGCTACAGCGAATATGTGCTTCATTTAGTAAATCGGTTTTGAAACTTAAAAAACCCCAAAAGTGTCTTTGAACTTACTTGCCTTTTCCTTCTATGCTTTCAGCATGCCTAAATAGTGTTTTACAAGTATTTCTTACTTTTAATTAGATTACTTTTTGATGGAGTTTAGCATATATTTCAAGCTGTGAACAGAGGGATATTTATGCTTCAATTCATACAATGGTGATATCAGAGATCAAGAAAGACAGAATTGAACCCAAACTTGTGTAAAGCACTATCAGAGCCTAATGTCAGCATAGGAGGAAAGGGACACAGAAGGGTCATGATGAAACCTATGAAAAAAACCACACAGAAGATGTTAACAGCTTTTAAAATTGATGTTCAGTAAAATCCTCCAAATAGGATTTGTATTGTGTGATTTTTGCAATATACAGGGAGTTCCTTCCAATAAACAGACCATTGACTAAAGTAAGTAAAATGGGGGAATTTGTTGTTATACAGTATGCTGGTTATTCCTGTGAGTGCCATGTTCATTAAGAAGAGTAGAATGAGATAAGGTTAGAATCTCTCTGTTAAAATAGATCTTTTCTGTGTGGTAGATCTCATTTTATTAATGTGATTTTAATCAACTTGCTATCAGCAAATTTATGTAACTTACTGATGCAGAGGTATTTTCATGAACTAATACAAATTTGTCTGGGCACTTGTCCTGTCTACTCCGTAAATGTACATTTTTTCTTTAAATATTTCCTTTCAGCCATTTTAAGAGAGTCTGTTTCTTTGGTTGTGACGCAGTACAGCCTTTCATTATCCCCACTTGAGGTTGAGGTATTTAACTAAAAATAGGTCATATATTAAAAGTGTATTTGCTATCATGTCAATTTTTCCTGAGAAGCTTACAGGATTATTGTAAAATGGACACTCATTTGAGTATGTGCTACATATGGTGTGCTTGGATTTTGCCTCTTGTACAGAATTAAAAAAAACATGTTATAGAATAAGCACTTGTCTTAACTTTGCTAATGTAAAAAAACAGTCTTAATGTGATTTACTTGGAAATTTAAGGCATTAATTATGTAAATTGATAGCATGCAAAGAAGGGAAATACTAGCCTTGAACTTGAAAGTTTCCTTGCAGAACTAATTAGTTTGAATGTTTGTATTGAAACTGAATGCTTCAGTAAGTTGTAAATAAAAAATACTAATTTTTGGGGGATGAAGGCAGAGGAGTTTTCCCAGTGTCTGTTCTTCTAATACTTAGATTTTATTCAGCCCAATTAATGTTGAATTATTTTTCTTGTATTTGGAGCTATCCATCATATTTTCTCTGCACTCTAAGCATGGCTTCAAGAAGGCAGTAAGACCTCTTAGAAAAGATATTTAACCCTTAGATAAAAACAGAAGTGAGGAAATGATGTTCTGTCTAGTGTGAACTTGGAGAAAGGTTTAAAACCTAAATTGCATGCTTGAATTCTCTTCTGGCTATGAAAGAATATCTGCTAGATGTGGTAGAAGAAAGAAAAAGTTGAAGAAGAGGTTTGCAGTATTCAACCCCAAAAATCTCTTCCTGCTCTTGGAAATCTTTGGGACCATTTGTTCAGAATTAGATTGCACACTTTGATTTTTGCTGACATCTTTTAAAATGTTTTCATCTTATAGCTCCTTTCAACTGAAACATTCCTGTGCTCCCATGAACAAAGCCAATGTGTGAGACTTAATGAATTACTTGCGATGCCATGTATAGCTATTTAAATTAGAAAATCTGGGTTTGGCTGCTTTTCGTATTTGATAACTTGGTCAAATCACCTCTTGATAGAATCTCAAATGAGGTAGATTTTTTTATTTGCTATACCATTTAATATATTTTGCATTCTTTGAAGCTAGTTATTAATCAAAGCTTGTTCTGTAATGAAGTATAAATGTAATACACTTAAATGTGTTGTCATATTTAGGGTTTAGATGTTGATGTGGAAAACTGTGCTGTGTGCATTGAGAACTACAAACTGAAGGACACTGTCCGAATTCTGCCATGCAAGTAAGTTGTCATAGTTATCCTTTACTCTTTAGCATGTTTTTCTGAAGAAATGGGATGAATTTCCTATAAATTGTTCTGAACCTCTGGTGGCAGAGCTGAAGCTGCCATTTGTATGGCTTGTTAAATGTTGAAGGGCACTATGAGACCTCATAGCACTTCATGTGTATGTGGGGGCAAGGGAGCAATTGGGAGAACTGTAGGGGTGAAGTAGAGCTTGCTTAAATTAGAACTGTACACTGTTGAACTGATAACTGCATGGTGTCTTTGTGGTTATTAGCATCTCCTCTTCAGAAAGCTGGCATGAGCCAAAAGGTTTCCAGAACCATGTCTGTACTAGTAAATTGAGCAGCAGCTAATTGTCAAGATTATAAAGGAAAGGTTAATTTTTAATGTGTTAACTTGCACATTGTTTGAAGGAGGGGTGTGTGACTTTCATGACAAGTTCTAAAGAGCATTTATTTTCTTTAGGCACATCTTCCATAGAACATGCATTGATCCTTGGCTTTTGGACCACCGAACTTGTCCAATGTGTAAACTAGATGTTATCAAAGCTCTGGGATACTGGGTATGTTGCACACTACTTTAACCTTCAAAGTAGAAGTACAGTCTGGGAGGCAAGACTTCATGTAACTGTTCAGAATGAGAGCAACTGTTATTTAACAAGACTTGAGAAGCTGGGCAAAGATGCAAAGAGTAATTGAATAAGAACCAGAAAAATAAGGGAATTTTATGGGTAAGAACTTAAATATATTGAGCAGTTTATGAATCTTCTTTGATAACCAGTTTTTTGTCTCCAGCTGATGATATTAAGGAATTTGAAGCAGTGTTGGGACTGTTTGCTCAGGCTGCAAAAATATAGCTGAATTAAATAAATCTAGAACATATATTTGATGTTGTTGAGAACTGTGATTCAGAGGAAGAAATTATGGTTTTTCTACATAAAATGTTTGTATACTTCCACATATGCCCTGTGATTTATCCCTGTAAGTGAGCCAGTACTTAAAACCTTCCTAAAGACATTCACCAGAAATTAGAAATTGGTTAAGTAGAGAAAATGATGTGCTCTCATTTCTTTCTGACAGCACCAGAAAAGGGAGATGAAGACACATGCGGTAGGTTACTCAGTCACTGTTGATAAATAGCCTTGAGTTCCACTAAAATGCTTTAGGCAAGAATGTGCCTCTCTTATCTCCTATTGATCTACAGAGATCTCTAGAAAATAGGGGTGGTTTTTTGGTTTCAGGGACTTTCCTTTCATACACTAGGTCTGTGTTTTGACTACCTTTTCTTATTTCATTGCAGAGACTTACCAGATCTGTGGAAGAGTGTTAGGAATTACTGTTTTGTTTTGTCAAAGGGGACAATACCCTTGCTGTGTAATATGTATATGCCAGATTTTGGTGCTTCTGTTTATTAAGTCAGACTTTATCTGGGAGTTGCAATCTTGTCATCATGTGGAATAGCTATTGCTACTTTAATGCTGTTATATTAGCAGCTTGGTTTCTGCTCACATTAAATTCTTGGGGTTGATGTATTTTGTGTTATATGCAGAGGGACTTATCTTTTTGAATACAGGCTGGAAACTGAAATAGTGGAACCTTCAGAATAATTATATTCCCTGAATTTGTGCTGTTGCAGAGGATACTGGTACTAAGCTCAACCAGGAAGAGTAATAACTCCTCTGCTTGTTGGCTAAAATGACTTTTGGAAAGCAGATGGAATGGGATTATGTTAAATAGAGAAACCCAGTTCATTTTTCTAATGAAATGAGGCAAATGGATCCTGTGTTTGCATCTATTGTTCAGTCTTACTGAAGCTAATAATGTGTGAAACCATTCAGGATTTTTTTTTCTAGCTTAGTTTTCAGTTTGATGCAGGTTGCCTGAATTTTTTTTTACTGATGTGAAGAAAAGTGCAAAGAGCAGGCAGCTTCTCTCAGCACTGCACTCTGAACCTGCAGAAAAGAATGTGTAGCCTTATTATAGAAATATACTAAACCTTCTGTGGAGAGGCTCAAGGCACAGTTCAGTTATGGACAACAAATACTTCAGATGCTTTTACATTTTTAAAGGCTTGAAGTAGAAAAAAGGTACTAAGTCCAATGACATGGCTTTTGTATAGAGCCGACTTCAGTGGTCTAGTTCTTCATTGTGTTATGTTTTATGAGAGAAAGAACTGCAGTTCAGCATGTCTGACTGATTTTGTAGAGCATTACTGAATTTTTTAGTTTCAGTGCTTATTTAACTGTTTAATTCTTAGAAACCAAAATCATTAATGCCCCCTCCTGTCTGCAAATGTAAAGATAAGTATGACATGTGTCTTGTGTTCAATTGCAGCATGTCTATACCTCATTAAAATTCAGTACATTTCAAATTATGCTGATTTGATGCTAAAGAAAGAATCAGCCTAGAATTTGTTAAATTTTAAGATAGGCCTTTGCTAGTTGTTCAAGGAAGGGAAAGACACTTGCTAGTAAGCAAAAAGAATAGCTACTTACACTGCTATATATTTGCTTATGTGTAAATAGCATCAGTATATCTATGGCAATGAAGGTAGTCTGTCTAACTGTAGAAACAGAACTGTATGTATAGGACTTTGATCCATTCTGAAAATTAATTCAGAGTTGTATAGCTTGTGCTATACAATAGGTGAAATAGATCCCTTTGCCTGTGATGCAGATGTTGTGCTCCTGCAAAGTGACAAGCCAGTGTGTTTGTGTTTTTGGAACAGACTTAAAGTTAGGCTGGAGATAGAGGAGGAGAGAACTTGGTTCTGATGTAAATGTTTGTTCACCCTAGTAAAAAAAAAAAACAAACTTGGCCAACTACTATCATGAAAAACCAGGACCTGGAGTCTTCTGCAAGTTCTAAAGGATGAATAGGTTTCCTCAGTGGGGACTTTGTGCTGAGCCTGCTCCTAACCTTCAGCAATACTGTCGCTACAGCATTGAAATAATCCATCCAAAAGGCTGACTGGGTGGACTCTTCCTGTTGCTGCTCTTGGCTTTGGGGTGGCTTTGGAAAAATGGCTTTTCTTTTGGTTGGCGTTCTTTCTTTGCAGTCAGACAATAACCTTGAAAGTGGACAATATCAACACTATTCCCAGGAGTGCACACGTAATATCTAAAAAAAAGGTCTTTTTTCCAATAAGGTGAGGTTACAAAAGGTGACTTGGAGGAATGGTGATGTCTGATGGTAGACAAAAGTGACAGTTAAATATGTTTAATTTTGAAGGGGGACCCTGAAGATGTACTTGAAGTTCCAATACCTGAATCCATAAGTGGCAGCGTTTCAGTCGGAAGTCTGAGTATTGCTTTGCAAGATGATGACAGGAACGAAGTAAGCGAATTGTCAGCTTCCTCCACTAATGAGTCTGTATTGCAGTGTACCAGCTTAAAAGAGGACGCGGGGGAAACCACAGCATTGCTTGGTAAGTAATTCAGTGTTTCACTGGACAAGCCTTAGCACTAGACACTGCATTAGAAGCCCTTCTCTAGCTGATGTGAGCAGTTAGTACTGCAGTGCAGAGCGGACTGAGTGGTGTCACTTACTACTCGTCTTCAAAAAATACAAACAGATTTTCAAGGAACTCTGTCGAGCTGGAAATAACTGGACTTGGGGGAAAGAAAGATGTAAGCAGTGTCTTAAGAGAATTACCCAGAGAATCTCGAGAACCTTAGGTGTATATATAAGTATGAAGTTTGTTGGCAGAGTATGGATTAATCTAATAGATAAAGCGTATTAAAATGGTAAAACAACAAACAATTTTTCTTTTAATTTCTGATTTCTAGATGTGGATGCCAGTAATAACTGGCATGGAGAACATCTATCTAATGGAAATTCCCACTGAACTGCTTCATGGAAGATATCTTGAATAGACTGTTGAAGAACTATTATTTTTTATTTAATTAGTATGGACTTTTGTCTAGTGAACAGAAAAAATAACAATGTAAATTATTTTACCTTTCAAACTTTTCTAGCTGGTGTTCCAAAAGGGCTAATAACTAAGAATTTTGTACACAGGAGGATTTTATAAAATCTCCTCTGGATGTTTCATCCTAAAGAAAAATGCAATAACCCTTTTTCTGTAAGCATTGTTGCAATGTCGTTGTGTTCCAGAGGGCTGTAACAAAGATGAAGACTAGGCAGTGAAAATAATGTAGAATGTGTAACGGTTCAATATTTTGGATGCACTATTTACATTCAGTATGTACACATGGAGAACACTTACAAGCTATGACTATTAAAATATTCTGAAAGTTCTGATCTGTTGTAATTGGAGATGAATATTCTTAGAAAAGACATGAACCTTGAAGGAATCAAATAACTTAATGGATATGTTGTGTATCTTTTTCTTGTGATGGAAAAATTGCTGGTTGCAACACGTAACAAATACTTAATTCTGTCTTGTAATGTGTTCTACTCAGAGTGGATGCTGAGAAAAGGAAACCACCTCCATCTTGCTAGCTTTTTATACTGAATTTGGCAGTAATAGGTTGTGCTAGGTGGTCTTCACGTTCTGAGCATGTAGACATTTAGTATATGCACACTGGTTACCTCTTTCAATCTTAAAACAGAGGTAAAGGGCTAATTATGGCTAAAATATATTTATTAGTCTATTTATAAGAATTTACGTAATTTCTTCTTGCTCCTGATACCATCCTGACCCACTTTATGTACAAGTTGAAACTGTTTCTTAAGAAATACAAGATTTGGGTTTGTTTTGCTTTTTCTTTTCTTTTGCATAGAGATGCTGGAATCCTCTTGGATATTCCACATTAGGAGTTTTGACTGGATTTGCCATTAGCTTTTATTCCTTTCTTTTAGATTAGCAGTATTGTGCCTTATAGTAAAACACTTAAGAAATCTGAAGCATCTGAGAATAAATATAAACCCTGGCATCTCCCATTATGACCTCTTATTCAAATATTTATATACTGTAAGTGGTATAAGGAATTGCTAAACTGTTTTGTAAAGAAACATGTATATTTAAAACACTACTTAAGAGTGTTAAGTGAATTGTTTAGGATTTTAGCATTGTCATGTTATAAATAATATGCTACATTCCTCAATTTTCTTTTGTAAAGCTGTTGCTACAGATTGCTTAAAACAGTGTCTTTTACTAGACATTTGTTTTAGAGTGCATTTTGTTTTTAAAATGTATATTTGGAATGTTTTTAAGAAAATATGCAATTCTTTTTCTAACTTATATTGAGCTTCAATAGAAGCAATAACTTTTTCTTTAATTTTAAAATGAATGTTCCAGAAATGACAGAGAGGGAAATATAATCTGAACTTCTACTTTGCAGAGCAGATGTTTCACCCTAAATTTCCTTCAAAAAAATTCCTGTTAATGCCTACTTTAAAAAAATCTGCCTCTTCCCTGTAGGAGTATAACTTTTAGGTTTACTGGAAAACTGTCAGGTTGTAGTTCTGATGTCACCAGCAGGTGCAAGTTTTTGTGATGCCTTTATCTTACAAGAAGCACATGAGAATGGAATATGACTGACCAACCATCTCCTGAACAAATAAATAAACAACCCACAACTAAAGCAGACAATGTGTAGGGACACTTGCGTCTCCAAAAGAAGCTTATCGACATTTCCAGAACTGCCTTTTTAACTGTCTCTTCAGTGTTAAAAACTAAGTCTTCTCCCTCTTCTTTAACACAAAACTGAACATTGATGTAGTAAATGTTGAGAGGGTTTAAACTCTAGCTCAAGGAGGAACCAAAAGAGAAGTTAACAAGAGAAGTGTTGTCAGTCTGTGGATTGTGTCTTGCTGATACCTACAGCACAGTATTCATTCTGGAGAGGAGAGTTGTGGTAAGTACTTGAGCTTTTATGTAATACTTATAAAACCAAAAGCTTTTCTTAAGAATTAAGTGTAAGATCTGACAGAAAGATGGAAGAAAAGCTAAGGAACCTGCAAACTGAAAAGTGTGCTTATAAAATCTGGTGTGTGCTGACTTAAAAAAATATCTGAGTATGAAGACTCCTGAGGTTCACATGCTGGCACTGCACCTGTTTAATTTCAGTCATTCACAAAAACAGTTACAGTTTCAGTCAAATAGGTTTGCACATAGCTGATCTTTGATATAGTTAGGTCTTGTAAGGCCAGCTGTGCTGCTGAGGAGTGATGACAAAAGGCCGAATTGCAGTGCCTCCAGCAAGCAGTTTGCTCTCCTTGGAAGCACAATGACAAAAATCATCCGAAGCGAATCACTAGTCTGACCTCAGTCAAAAAGCTGACATGCATTAGTAAAAAGAGAGGTAGGATGAAAAGTACAGGGCAGGAAAAAAACAATATAGGGGGCTTAAAACAGTAGCAGGAGAAGCTTAGAAACAAGAAGCATAGGACCTGCTGTTCCAGCTCATCTATTACGTTGAATAAATAGATGTAGGTTGCTGTAGGTAAATACAGGTGCACAGACTGCTGATCTGGATCCCCAATAAATTGGATCAAACTGGTATTGCTAGTTTCTAAGACTTTACCTACAAAAGCTTGTATGAAGGTCAGAACTAATGAGTGATGTTTTTTTTACCCCCTCACCCCTTTTTTGTAGGGTAGGTGCCTCCTGACTCCCTCCCCATCCATTTGGGGAAGCCATAATCTGCCTCTGCTGCTTCAGCCATGTCCTGCCTAGTGTAGGAGCCGCAGCTGTGTGTGTTGTGGGCTCCTGCTGCCTCCCCCTGCCCCCATCACTTTTCTCTTCCTAGCTGCACAGTTTTCATAAAACATGCAGGAACTTGTCTTGGACACCTCTGTCCCTTTGTTAGATTTTGATGTAATCAGGCAGAGTGCTTCTCATTGGAGGCATTCCTGTGGTATCATTATACAAAAAGTTAAATTGCAGAGCCCACACGAAGTCTAAAGCCCCTCAATGGTGATGCTGAATAAATCACTTGGGAAAAATTCCTAGCATGACTAGGGGATGCGGGGTTTTGTGGATTAAATTTTATTTATGTTGTGTTAATTGGTAGGGCTTTGCTACTGCTGCTGTTTCTGTTAGGGAGAAATTTAGTGAAGTTAAGTGATTTTTAATTTTTTTTTAAAAGGAGCTATGAACATGTCAAAATAAATTGCTGTCTTAAAGGAAAAACTGGAGGCCCCTCTTTGTTCAGAAAGTTTATTAATAATAGTCTACAAATGACAAACTGGAAAAAACTTGGTAGTAAATGATTGTCTAAACTGTCTTGCAGACTTGATAGCAAACAAAAATGAACCGTAGACATTTCAGATCTAAAAGCATGTTCATGGTTTAATTACTTGCAGTACCAATTTAACTGGAAAGTCTGGATTTTCTTTTACTAATGGCTGCTAGACTGGATTCTTCTTTGGCTCTAAGCAATGCTTGGAGGAGATTCTTGGCATGTACTAGAGGAGTTTGATAGGATAGCAGTAACTCCTTTCCCCTGCCCCTAATCCTCCACATCACATGTGAACATAGTCCAGTAGCCTGTTGCCAGTAATTAGGGCTAGATTTCGGAGGTCTACTGGAGGAGTTGTAGGATAATTTACCTACAGTGGAAATGCCTTTAATCCATGCTGACTTAATAAAGTGCATACCAGTATATTCCTGCCAATGCTGGCCTGTTGGGAATTCTGGTCCTGTTCAGGTTGTAACTGGCACAGAGAAACACCATTGCACCGCCTTTGTCAAGTGTGCAAAGCTGTTTTTTATTGACCTATTGACCTGGGAATAGTCATTCAGATTTTCTGCCCATCCTGCAAGGTTCCTCTACAACCAGCCAGTTGTAGTTGGGCAGAGTCTAGCAAGACTGTTCCCTTGGGTAAGTTGAAAGGATGCAATTTTATAATAGGGCCATGGTGAATTGCAGTTCCTGAAATGGAATATGCCAGCATTTTTTTTTAAACTGAATGCCTGTAAAAAATTGTAACATGTCTTTGAGACTGGTCTTTACTGGATGTGTTCTTTTCTCTCACAGGTGATATGTGAAGATTTGAGAATTGGAATTGATTAAATGTGCACAAATTAAGGCTGAAGGCTTTTGGTTTTGTTCAGTATGGGTCCTGATCTCTCCTCAGATATCCTGCTGTACTGCAAAACTTGATTTAAGAAGGTTTTAAAAATAGAATGCCTTTATAATTGCATGTATTTGTGTGAAGAGTGCATTGCCTGAGACTGTCCATTATACTTCCATTGGACTAAAGCTCTTTTTCACCATCTGAAACATGGTAATGTTACTGCATTTTTAAATGAGCATATCCTTAATTCAGAAGAGCAGAGTAAGTTTCCATCATTTTGTTAGTCTGAAGCTTAAGTCCAAAACTTTGAAGCCACTTACTTCTACTATAAACATATACCTGCAGAGAACTATTTGAATTTGCTAGTCTGTCAAAAACTATTCACAACTGTCTTTTATTGTAACCTTGAACTAATTTGGTTGCATTGTTTGGATTAAGCACTTGTGTCTTTTCCATTGTGTATGTACAGTTGTTAGAATGTCAAGTTATGCATTGTTGTTGTAACTTAATGGCTAAAAGCTCAAATGCCATAATAAATTATACAGACCTTTTAAAAAGCAATGTCTGAGAAGCTGGAGGTGTTTGTTTCTTTGGTACACTTAGGAAGTGGATCTGAGACACTCAGCACTAGCACAGCACAAAACAAGCTTAACTTCATGCTGGGTAGCTGTGCAGGAGCCCCTTTATGGGGAGTGGTGCTTTCCCCACATCACCAATACCTGGGTGGGCTGGGTTAACCTTTGCTGGCTGCTTCGTGAGGAGGAAAACTGATGGAAGAACTTGTGGGTCAAGATAAGAAACAGTTACCAATTACCATCACAGGCACAACAAGAGATGTGACTTCATGAAGATTACTTTGAAATGGCAATAAATTAGTTGTAGAGTAGGGTAGTAGAGGACTAAATCTACCCTTCTGTAAGCTGACACTTCCATGGTGGCTGGATAAGGAAGGAGTAGGGGGATGAGCCTGTAACAGGTGCTGTTCCCTCCTCACCCTTTTGCCTTGCTCCTTCCAAGGAGCTGCTGCAGTGTGGATCCTCTCCATCAGGTATAGACCACTCCAGGGTGTTATCACTGAGCGGCCACCAGCCTGCCTGAGGGGCTCTGCTGTGCCAGCTTGTCCTGGCTGGGTCTGCAACAGGGCAGCCTTGGCCTCTTCTCACAAAGGCCACCCTGTATTTCTCCAGTATCACAGGGCTCTGAAATTAATGTCTCAGACATACCCATGACAAAATAATAAAATTTCTTTATAAATCCCTAATTCTTGGATTTGTCACAGAACTATAAAAATTATGTTTACCAGTACAACTCAAGCAAATACAGTGAAGATGCAGAACAGCTAGACTTTGGCTGTAGTATCATAGTAGCAACCTTTGGTGGGGGGAGGCTTGAATTGTTTTTAACTAATTCTGTCAATCATAAAGTAGATAACAATGACTTTACCCAATAGTAATCATTTTTATATTGGAGCCTGTTACTTCATCATGGTACTTCAACTTACATATATTTGCAACTAATGTTTGGAATGTATGTTTTTAAAGAGGGGTATTCTACACAGAGTATAGTCAAATTGGGCTTCAGCTTTAGTGGACAGAAAACATTAAGGTATGATTTTGAACCAGCCTGTGCTCTAAGTGTTGCCACTAAAAATGCTTGACAGCAAATTTGGAAGCAATAGGTATTTTGGAAGCAATGGGTAATAAAAATATTGGGTTTGGAAGCAATGTCTAGAATTGGAACAGACCTTAAGGTACTTTAGTTGACCTGATACTGGAAAGCTGCACAAGTCTAACCCCTAATGACTACAGAACACTTCTCACAGGAATTATTACTGAAAGATTACACTAAATGAGATGAGAGATTGATGGGATTTTCAATCCAAGCACTTTCACGTCTTAAATCACTTGGAAAGAAAAAGCCAAAAGACTGTCTTTACTTTGCATTATTGATCTTGTACTTCCTAAAAATTTGAGAAACAGATGCAGATTTAAAACAGCTTTCATTTAGCAAGCAGTATTAAATTAGAACATTTTACTTTCCAAGTTACTTTCCTTTCCAGTCTCAGGGCTTAAATATAACAGCAGCTACTCTATTATCAGCTTAAAATTATAGTTTAGCAGGCTTCATCCCCAGTTTCCCCAATACTCGGCATCTAACATGAAAGCTACTCCACCTGTGTGCTCTGGCAGGAAGAGGCTATTTAACTTTGGAAGATACATAGCAACTGCCCATGCAAATTCTGAAGTGAGATGAGATTGGAAATTTTTTGGTTTTTATGGGAGAAATGTGACCCTCTTTCCTCAGTGGAACATTTTTACAAGCATGTAAGGTGTGGTATTTCAACTGCTGCTGGCATGATTCTGAAAATACTCAGCAGTCTTGACAGGAGAGAATATTGCTCTGAGCCTACAGCCCCCAACTTCATTTCTGCTGTGTAAAGATAAGCCTTTAGTTGGTTCTAGACATCAAGACAGACTTTCCCTTACCAAATCCAGAATACATTGTTAGGAGTTCTATCCAGCTCCTAGAAGGTCTTACACAGTCAACAAAAGGTAAAACAAGGAACTTACTTACCTTGAGACAAGTTGACTAATTATATACAAACAATTTTGGACCCAAAGACAGTGAGTGCCAGATTAATGCTTAAATTTGCTGTGAATGCTAAGTGTAATTTATATTCTCTCTGGAACTAGAGCCTGAATTTCAGGATATGCATACGACATACAAATTTTAACCATAGTGAAAAATAGTGTAAGGCCTAACACATCTCACAAACTCAAACATATGTATCAGAAAATGCCTTATTTATTGTTCAAATGCATAAAATGCTATTTATAATGTAATTAACATAATACATAATTAATCCAGGGATTTGAGTTTAAAATGTACAATTAATTGGTATAGAACACTAGCAAGAGGGTTTTTTTGCCACTGACAGTCACTTTATTTTGATGTTTTTGTTTCTGAAGGGTTTTCCCCAGTGTCCAGTGTCTTCAGCAATCTGAAAAGGCCAGCTGCTTCTCGTATCCGACTGAACTCAATGCAGAATGCTTGCACTTCTATAAACAAGTCCTGTACATTAATAATTTTGTTTCTGATTAAAGACTGAAGAAAGACACAAACAAGACGGACCAGGCGGTTCTGAAACAAAAGAGAGATGGTTTAATAATCCAAATAAATGTTTGCAACCAAGTCAGTTAAAAGACCATTGGCCCTCAGCAGTACAAGTGAAGTGTTTTAGCTTCAGCAGTTATAGTGTTCCCAAGCTTTGTACATGCTGCCCCTCCTCTTCCACTTCCCATACTATTACTATATTTAAAAATTGACTGCTTTATAGTTCTTGTACTTCTGGATGCAGGAGCCTTCTCAGGATTAATCCCACGCACAAATGAAGCACCAGATCTACCTATCCACTGTACTTAATTTATGATGTTATCTCTAAATAAAGGCAGAGAAGAGATAATAGCTGAAGATGATGTCAACATTTGAGTCTTGCTTAGTCTTATTTTCTACAATAACACCATAAAGAAAATAGAACAAGTTTCACATCTCAAAATTTCATATCACCACATCAACAAGGAACTCAGTAGGAAGTGACATCAACCAAAATTATTCCAAACTTCCTTCATGAAATCTGCTCTTTCAGAATCAGCAGATAAACCTTGTGCTCTGTATTAGAAGGAAAAACAATTCCAGGGACACCTAATCCAAGAACTCATGGCTCATTTCCTGCCTGATCCAGTGAAAAGACAGGATCTTAAAAGTGTTCCTTTTTCTTAAGAGCTACTTAGGCAATACCTTGAAGAGCATGATGGGAATTAGAAATGAAATCTTAGGAACTGGCACTTAAAATTTGTCATACATAGATCCAGTCACCAACCACCTGTTTTAACAGAGAGCACATTCTTCCCCAAGGACAAAACCAGGTCTTTATCATTAAAGTTCTCTCATACTTCACAGTGTGAGAAAAGTTTAAACTATGTATGTGAACAATGTTTATCAGACAGAACTGAAGGATGTGACAGATTAAGTGTCCAAAGCATTTCAGATTACTTGACACTGAAAATAAGGTATCAGCTATTTTTCCAGGGACTGAGCTTACTACTGCAAAATTTGCTACTTTTAATGAATTCAGAGACTGAACAACTTATTTCCTTCCTTGTGATCAAAAGGCATCACATACTTTCTCTGCAACACAGATTAGTTACACGAGTAATTTTAATAATCCAGGAACATGAAACTTGGCAAAAGAACAAATGCAAGATTACTGGCTGACTCCCAGTCTCTGAGGATCATTTCCAATAGTAATTTTGTATCATGCTTTTTAAACAAAACATCTTGTGTCTCAGCTGCTGTGAGGCCCCATACACATTAAAAAAAAATTAGATCTCAAGCTCTGCATGCTGCTTAGTGATCAGTATATGTTCCTTGACCCTCAGAGCTCTTTTTTGGGCCCTGTGTGCCTGAAGCACAGCTGTGCTATGTGCTCTCAGCAGCCCCTCTGAGCACAGTGTCCCACTCTGGGCATATTCTCAGCTGCAGCCCAGGTCTGCTGCTATTTTCCTACTCCACTACCAAATGCAATACACAGAGCTACACAGCAGGTCACAGATCAAGTCACCCATGTGTGTCTGGCAGAACTACAAAGCAGAGAAGCATCAGCAGCCACCAAAAGATAACACATGGTCAGTCATCATCTGAAAGGGATTGAGAACAAGATGGGGGAATTGCTGCTATCTAAAACCACATTGCAACCCTATCCCGTGCACTGCACACACAACTTTCATTTCTGTAGCTTAAGGATACAATAGAGCTGAAGAAGGCACTAGAGGACACCAAAAAAGCTTAAAGAGAAAGGAACAGTTGTCTTGCTGCAAGAGACTGAAGACATTGCAGTCCTCAGTACCAAGAGGAAAAAGTTAAGGCAGGACTTGGAATTCAAAAAGCCTTGGAGAAACTGAATATAGAATTGTTTTTCACCAATGACGTACCCAAGAACAGTTCTACTGGCACCTGTTGGTGACACCAAGAGGTCAGTTTAGGAGAGAAGGAAGTGCCTCACACAGCATGTAGACAAACCTGAATGCCAGAAGTGTGTAAACCTCCTCAGGTTTCCCCTGACCCTCCCCAGTCAGGGATCCTTGGAGTGGCTACAACTTCCTCGGTACCAGCATGCCAGTTTGACAGGCTTGGGAAGCAGCGAGTGTGGTGTTAGAAAGACAAAAGTTTTTTAGGTCTTTGATGAGATCTGCAAGCTCTCCAAAAACATCCACAAGGTTTAAGAACCCCAGTCACCTAAAACCACAGTTTTGCCAGGAAGAAGTTTATGATGTCTGCAGAAAAACAGGGAGCAGTGATTACCTGTGAAGTCTTATAAAAAGAGTGAAGAACTGTCTATTAAACTCTATGAAGAATTGCATAGTGTGTTAAGGAAAAAAGTGCCTTTAAAATAAAAAAGCAGTAAAACAGAATAACAATGCTATCAGCCTTATCAAAATCATAGCACATATTACACAGAGCAATATATGGGATACTTTTTCCTAACCAATTTATTGAAGCACTCACCTGCATATATTTGTCTTTAATCTGTTCACAGGTGGAGATACAATTGGAGATATAAAGATGAATAAATTCAGGTGGGAGATCAACTGCAGTAGTAAGCCTGTTCAAATAAAATATAATCAATGGTTTATGAAGCCATAAATCTAGTGTTTCTGTAGCAAAACAAATCCTATCAGTTAGACCTGTGACATGAGTTTATTCCCAGTTCTGTGATACAGAACTGATTTTTGACAGCTTCCAGACATATTTCTAGCCATTTAAATTTCTTAATTAAGAGTCAAACTTTTTTAAACTCTGACAGTACAGAAGCTAAGTTAGATTGGTTTTTAGTACATCTGACATTTGAGCTGGCCACTGCTTCTTAACCAAAAGAGCAATACAGCTCTCTTAAGATAGCAACATGCACTAAATGGAGAAGTGTCACAAGGGTACAACAGAATCTGACCAAAGTAACTCAAATCAGTTCTATCTCAAGTAGTGAAAGGGGGACAATAGGGGAAAAGGTGAAGGTTTTAGTTTCAAGCACAGTTTCAATTTTTTGTCTTATTTCCCTTAACAATCAGTGTCTCCCTGTTTGCACTGACAGTCACTTTGCAGTTTGATGAAAGTTGCTCCTGTGGTAGCTATGCTGTGGGAGAACCAGCATGCCTGACTGGTGGTGTAGCTCTGCTGGACACAGGTAAAAGCTCTTCTCTTACCACTCTTTCTCCATGTTGCAATCATTAGCCCCACTTCACGGCAGAAACTACTGTCAGTTTGCACCAGTAGGGAGACTTCTTTAATTAGAAGATATTTAAGGTGCAATTCAACTCTGCTTCAAAGGGACTGCTGATTTAGGCTTATTTGGTAGTACACATTCAGTAATTGCCAAGAAATGGAAGAAAGTAAGTGGGAGAGATGTATTTCTGTAAATTTGTGGGAATTAGCTGTCTGAAAAGTTTTCCCATTTAAGGGGTTAGCATTCTGTTAAGAAAATGGGTTGTACCTATCTGCAGAAATTATTCTCAATGAAAACAGAACATGAATGTACACCAGGACAGCTGTTTAACAACAGCACCTTTTGTTCACTTAAGCTGCATCAAGAATGCAAGTTGCAATTAAGCAGATTAGCCATGTGGCATTAACTGTTTGTGGAGAATTCTCACAGTAACTGCTCTCTGTCCCACTGTAGTCTTTTATCTCCCACACAGACATGCCTCAAGAAGGATCAAAATGAACATTTCCAGATATCCTAATGAAACAAAACTGCTCATTTTACATACTCAGTGAAACCTTATTAGATTTGGGATCATACTCACCGATTTACAACTTCCATTGAATGTAAGGACATGTCCATGTTGACCAAGACAGAAAAATACTCTGTTATTTGACTAGACTGCATTAGTTTCAGCAACATTTCTATAGCTACTAAAGGATTGTTTTCAACCAGGTCTGGCAATTTGGCAGGAGTGAGACCAATATGGTAAACAAGCTTGGGGTCCTTTTCCAGTTCTCCAAGGAGCTGTGAAGAAGAAAAAAAAAATCCTCAGTTGATTTTTCCTCAACTATTCATGTTACTGCTTGAAGAAACTGCTATAATAAATCTAAGATCCAGGAGAATGATAGCCCTTTAGATTTAGGCTTCTCTCCTGAAAAGCATTGGAGGGCTACTTTAATTTTTTATGTACAGGCAACTGTGTCCATAAAACCTTTACTAATGCATTTATGAGTCTTTCATCAGTGGGTGGCAAAGAAGGGAGTTTAAAAAATTCCACATTAAAAGTTTCAGCCTCCTTTAGTTTCCTGTCCAGCAGAAGGAAATCCCAATTTCAAGTTCACTTGGCAGAAAGCATAGTGCAAATAAAGCTTATTTTATCTTGCCAGCATAATGATTATGAAAAAAAGCCCACTGAAATCAGGGGTAATGCTATCAAATTGAGGGAAAAAATTGCTGGTGGTACTTCTGAAGTAATTATTTATCAAAAAGCTTCACAGAAGCAAGAGCAACTTAGATACACAAAGATTCTTCCACGCAGAAAGAAGCTGGTGCCTCTCCTGATCAACTGTAACTACATCCAGTCAATGGTGGTATTATCTTCCTTATTCAGACAACTCCAAGTCAAAATTTTTGGATTTTTACAATTCAGTTTCCTGAATCCAAACACAGATCAATTAAAGTGCTCAAAGCTTTCTAAAACACAGCAGTTAATAGCTTCTTGGAGAATAATTTTAGACAGGAAAGTGCATCACACTTACCTGTGTTTGCTGTGGGGAAGTCAAAGGACTTTTAAAAGCTTTTGCCATGATTCTTTTTATCTCAACTCCAGTGCTGTTCTTAACACACATTGACTTATCCCACTGAATTGTGTGATCTGGTTCGATTGGATTTAGCCAGGCCAATTCATCCTCACATATATGGAGTGGAGGTGGTGGTCGAATAAACTCTGGTCGAAAGTGACCTAAAATGGCAACAATGTCAAATGTTTTCTTAAGATTTGGGTATTCAGTTCTGTATCAGTGAAAAACAGAAGACACCCCAAAAGCCCCTATTTCTTTAAGCTATTATAACACTGAGAACAGCATTACAATCCTATTTGCCTCCCAGAAAAAAAAAAATGTTCTGATTTTTAGGGATACTGTTACATCAGCCTCTTTTTTCTCTTGATTCAGATCACTGTGTTACTGATCCTGTGGTCTTTTTCCCTTCCCCAGTAACTGCATCCCTGGGAGGTGTTACCAGCCAATGCAGATCTCAGGGCAGGGACTAGTATCTGTTGTTCAACAGATGACACAGGGAAGGGCTTGAAGACAGACTCCAGATTTCTAGAAGTCTGTAAATGTGAACACTAGAATCTGATCTAGAAACAGCCTGATGCAGTTTCACACTTTCATTCACCTTAATTTCCATTTCGTGCCTTGAAAATACTTCTGAATTCCACTACATTTCATCAGAAGTATAATAACACAGCATGTCATGAATTACAGAAACAAAGATGTGAAAATACACATACTTTCTATAGGAGGCTTTAGTCCACTCACTAATGCTTCCGTGATCTGGGAAGCAACAGAGCTGTCAAAACCGGAGTTGGAAGAATCTGGGTCAGGATCGCTGAGAATGCTGGGGAAGCTGGCCTTGCTCTGTGTTGGCAACTCGGACTGACGTTCTGAAAGAAGAATATTAAACCATAACATTGGAACAGAGATGCCTGGAATACGAAAAGTAGTGAGAAACAAGCAGCTATAGAAAAGAACTGGCTTAAAAAACCCAACAGATAATATCAACATGAAATTTAGGACAGTCAGGCAGTCAACAGTCTGAGTGCCAGCTGACAGGCAAGGGACAGAGGGTATGCACTAAGGATAAAGAAGAAATAGATGTTAATCTGATATGTAGTCTTGGCCTTAGAAAAGGCACTTTGATGTAATCTACGTCCAAAAGCAGCACATTAGTAGGTTCCCATGCTACCCCTCAAAGAGTTCACGTGCTGTATCTAGTTTTGTAATCACTTCTCAGAGAAGGAAAGTGAAAGATCTACACTGATCCATTTACAGACTATAATGGTCACACTAAATTTGAAGTCAGCTACTCAAATTTACCCAACACATTTCTGTAGCATTGCCTGAGCTCCTTGTACATTTCGCTGTCAAGCCAGAATCAGGGCTTTAGTGGTAAACAATGGAGTTTTAATGGTTATGTCATTCTACAGACATCATCATTAAAGCAAATCTGAACGGAGCTAAAATTGTCCCTTTAGAGAGCAAATTACATAACATAAACAAGTTACAGAAAAATAACATTAAGGTTAGTGTATATACAGCTAAAGACTTGAAGAAATTGGCCAAAAAGGAAAATATGGGCCTCACTGCTTGCATTATCAGATTTTTATGTGCCCTTCTGTAAATAATCTATTGCTCTTCTGCATCTGGAGACTTAATGGCTGACCTTCTATGTTCTCTGTACTATTTTGAGAGATCCTGTTTTCCATTGCTTTGGCAAAGAAAACTCCAAGGGACAAAAAGCAGAAAAATCCCCACTATAGAATGCCACTTAACATTCCTCTCCCCACCCTGTTAACAGAGAACACTAAGCAGCAGATTATGCCTTAAGCAATCTGAAGTCCAAAATTGCTGGTACCACACAAGAAGTTCCCCGAGGAAACTAAACACCACTCCATTTCCTGGCTGAGTGAGTGCTGTCATATTTTGTGTACCCTAACACTTCTAAGCAAAGTGTGCTTGCTCCTTTTTGTGCAATCATGTTGACCCTTCCCAGCTGGCCACACACACAAACTATTTCATATGACTCCAAACGAATCTGCAAGAGATGCCCAAAACTGAGTGACAGGAGTTGTTAATTTTTTTGGCTTTCTGTCCTACTTTATCCAACTATTTCAGATAATGCAAACATTTGCATATATGCTTAGCAAAGCAGCACAGCAGGGTATATTTTTCTGTTAAAGGCAACAACTACAATACTTTTCAGCTACTTAACAAAAAAAAACATTTTAAAGACAAAGTACAAATGAGCTGGTTTATAAAACGTATCTTCTACTTAAGCAAATACTTCAAACTTCATCTCATGAGTACTTTCATTTAGCCCCTGAACAGAAGGGTTGATTTAACAAAAGAAGTACAGGAGAAGAGTGGGGAGAGAAGAGGCATTGGGTGTCCTTTTTCTATCTTTTCATTTATAATCTAGAATTTAAATCCATCAGTCAGTAAGTCATGGATTTGTTTGTAACCTCTAATAATAATAATCTGAATCTAATAATAATCTGAAATTACTAGTGATGTTAGATGACTAGTGATATTTCACTTCACTGATTTGAGAAGCCTGCCTGAGCCCTCAGTTATATGCATTGAAGCTCAGAAGTTCAACCTCACCGCTTCAAGAATAAGGGCTGAATCAACAGCTTCAGGTAAGCAGAAGTAAGAATTACAACACTGATTTAACAGAAACTAATATAGCATCTTCAACTAAGACATTTAAATTTTACAAAACTAAACTGAAAACAAATCCTTAGATTCCTTTATGGAGCTTATTGTTTTATTTTTACAGGTAAAAAGAAACTTCCTTTGATTCTTAGAAGAAAGTTCAATGATGCATTAAAAGCTTTACTTTCATACAGGTCAAGTACTCCCCCATCAAATAAGTATTAGCAGACAAACACTGAGGAACACTTGGCCAGGAGACCCATCCCTGCAACCATGAGAAAATGACTTTTTTGACAGGGTAGCACACCAGATGAATAAAAACGTATTGTAGGGCAGTACTAAAGTTTGAATTAGCTCTCTGCAGAACAAATGTTAATACTCATACCAAAGATGCTCAATTCCAGCACTCTACTTTTTTTTTTTTTTGAGGGGGGGGGGGGGGGGGGGGGGTAAACCTTAAAAAAAACAAAAAAAAATCAAAAATAGAAATTCCACCATAAAGTTGCAAATAAACTGTCACAGTGTGCTCAGATTCAGTGGACTAGTGTTTTTATTTTAGTTACATAAAAATGATTGGGAGAGATAAACTGATAGGAAAAAAAACCTAAATACTTTCTAAATTATTTCATTGGATTTTGCAGGTATGTACTAAAGCAAGTCAAAATCATCCTGCTCTGAATAGCCCTGAATTCATCTCAAGGACCATACTTCTGAAGAGCTACCAAGTGTTACAGCTGTGACATTCTGTACATCCTGGGGAAAGGGTGTAAACAAAACACCTTGAACAAAACATTGCATCTTAGTGTCATCATCCTGCACCAGCTTCATCCTGCATAGTGAAGCATTAGGAGAAATGTATACTGAAGACTAGTGGAAAAAATCATAGACTTTCCAAAACACAACAAACAGAAGAAGCATCATGATTTTAAAACAAGTAGAAGATTTATACTTATAAGAAAGTGATTAGAAAGCAGACAGTTATTCTGGGGATCTACAGCAAGAAGTCTGAGAAAGACAGCACAGAGCTTTTTCAGATGCAGCTGGTTTTGTTACATAACTTCTACAATTGCTTGTAAGCAATTGTACACTTTTACTGGATTATGTAAACAATGATAGAAATCTTATACAAGCACTATTATCAACTTTGTATTCGACTTTCAGCCATCACTATCTTCTATTTTAAAATAAAGTATGTGACCTAGAGCACACATCCACCCAAGCAGAGTTCTGAGGTTTCCCAGAGAAGCTGTGGATCTCCATCCCTGGAAATGTCCAAGTCCAGGTTGGATGGGGCTTTGAGCAACCTGGTCTATTGGAAGGTGGGCATGGCATTTTTACCATGCCCACAGTGAGTGAAGGTGGAAGTAGATGATTTTTATGGTTTTTTCCAACCCAAACCATTCTGTGATTCAGTGATTTAATTTTTAATGAGAACAAACTATTCCAGAAGGCAAACACAGTACCAAGGGGAAAACAAATAAAACAAACAAAAAAAACCCCTTAAGGCATCACATATGCCCTGCACTAAAAATGACAGGTTACCTGAAGCTTCACAAAATTTAAATTTGTTAAGGTATTCTACAAAATACAGATAGAATGAACACAAGAAGGACCAGAAAAGTTTCTTTCACCCACATTGACATGTTAGGGTGTTCAGTTTGCATTTTCAAATGACCCCAGTCTGGAAATAGCAGCTAAGGAGAACCCCACAAGCCATTTGTAGACTGTGAACAAGGGACAGTATACCACAACTTTACCAGTCAAGGTCAGAGTACACAGAAGAAAAATTACAGTATCAAGATGCAACTGCAGGACATAAAATCTAAATGGTGCTCAACCTCAGAGCAATAAATCACATTGTACAGATACAGAACTGGGACGGTCAGTTTTCAAGCAAGCAGGTCTACTGGAACATACCTAGGGAAAAAGGAATTTTTTTGTCTTTAAACTGGTTCCTTGCTCCCAACAATATATACTATTTCATCTTAGCTCTAGATGTGACATGAACAGTCATGTCCCTCCTCCTGTTCTCCTGTGAAAGGATAAGCATCACATTGCTTTTCTTTTCAATCTAGTAAAATTGGATCCCTTTCCAACTACTGAGCTAACACTGCAAGGTCTAACTTTGCAATAAACTGAAGATATAATTGTAATAGTCAATTTTCCAGGTACAGCTGAAGTACTGGTATGTAACAGTAGCATGACAGTTATGCTTGTTCTCTCATAAAAGAAATACTGCAAAGGGTGAAAAGGGAGGAAAATACAGAACACCCCCCCCCAATAACTAAAACAAAGCAAACAATCAAAAATCCCACCAAAACCATCCTCCCCCAAAAAACCCATCCCTAAAAAAAAAACCTCATAGCTTTAGATGAAAATCTTCCTATACCTGCAAAATACTCTTGTATTTAAGGCAATTACATATATGCTTAAAAAGCTACCTGTTGAGGATAAAAGGCTTAAGATGTAATCTCTGCCTGAAGTTTCTCTAAGTGCTTGAACACAGGCTTGAAGAAGCTATTCAAACTTCTTCATACTCAGGACAGAGAGGTGTTTCTCAGGTAACCCACAGTCACATTCCAATGAGAACTTCCATTCCTAAGAGCACCACAGCCACAAACCTTCCTTACCTGCTAATGCCAGCTGCAGCCCACTGATGTCCACTGACTGGGCCATGTTCCCCACATCCATTGCAGCAATCTGCCGAGGAGTCTTCTTGAACAGCTCTCTAGGAGGGGCCAACATCAGTTGTGAAAGAAAGAATTTTTCTGGAGGAGTTATGGGAGGTAAGAAGCCTGTGGAGACACAATGAGAAACAACCCGTGGTTTTTGATGTAGGAGCATTAACAGTTTCCATGCTCTTTGTGTATAACAACCAAAACTAAGACAAACTGATCTGTTATTTATGGCAAGGTAGGTGCAGCTGGAGAGTCTGTGTGACACATACAAAACTGTTTTAATGCAAAATACAGCACTACATGATCAGTATTACACATCATGACATGCAACAGCTGATTCTAAGTCACTCATGGTAGTTCATTCACACAATTTCCAATCCAGACAGAAAGTGAGCTATTTAGCATGACCTGACATTGCAATTGAATCAGAGAATGGCCTGGGTTGGAAAGGACTTTAAAGACCATCTAGTTCCCACCCCATGCCATAGGCAGGGACATCTGTCCCTAGACCAGGTTGTTCCAAGCTCCATCCAGCCTGGCCTTGAACACTTGCAAGGATGGGGCATCCACAGCTTCTCCGTGTAGCCTGTCCCAGTGCTCCAGCCCTCTAAGCAACTTGGTGGCCCTCTCTACAGTCTCTCCAACAGGTTATTTTTTTTAGAAACTGATTTACTCGACACTGGCAGTGTCATATTTACTGAAGAGGAAAAAAGTGTTTCACTTCACGTGTACTTTGCTCTAACAGTTTTGTTTCACAGCTTTAAGGCTGCCGGAAGCCTCCTATCACCTCCAGCATTTTGTGATGGCTTTCTCCCAAAAAATTCCGTGTTATCACAGAATCAATTAGGTTGCAAAAGACCTCTGAGATCATGGAGTCTGACTGAACACCACGTCAACTACACCAGGGCAACGAGTGCCACGTCCAGTCTTTTCTTAAAGACCTCCAAGGACGGTGACTGCACCACCTCCCCGGACAGCCCATTCCAATGTCTAATCACTCTTTCTGTGAAGAACTCCCTAATCCAACCTAAACCTTCCGTGGCTCATCTTTACACTACGTCCTCTTGTCCTGTCGCTGGTTGCCTGGGAGAAGAGGCCGACCCCCGCCTGGCTACAGCCTCCTTTCAGGTGGTTGTAGAGAGCGAGAAGGTCCCCCCGAGCCTCCGCTTCTCCAGGCTGGACAGCCCCAGCCCCCTCAGGCAGTCGTAGAGAGCTATGAGGTCCAAGCAAGCGGCCTGGCTGACACCCAGCCCAGAGGCGCTGGCCGTGCAGGACTCCCAGGGCTTTCTCCAGGAGGGCTCCTGCGCGGCCCCGCTCCCCGCCGCGCCGGGACACACCTGAGAGCGGGGTGCGCTCCGCCTCGTCGCCGCCGCGCTCGGGCGCGGGGTTGAGGAGGTGGGCGAAGACGGCGGCGAAGGGGTTGGCGGCGAGGGGCTCGGTGCGGTACATCTCCCAGAGGAGGTAGAGCGCGGTGAGGCGCTGCGCGGGGCTGGGCAGCAGGTCGGGCTGCTGCAGCAGCAGGACGAGCACGGAGCCCAGCCGGAAGTGCTCGGCCTTCCCGAAGTAGTGGTGGAAGGCGCTGGAGAGCCCCTCGAAGGTGCTGCCGCCCGCCTCCTCCGACACGATGCTCAGCAGGCTCGACAGCTCCTTCGGCGACAGGCTCATCCTGCCGCCCGCCGCCGNCTCACGGACCCGCGGCGGGGACACGGCGCTGCCTCCCGCTCCCTGCCCGGCTGTGCCCCCGGGGCTTTTCTCTTGGCCGAGGAACACCTCGTGGCCGTGCCGTTTAACGGCGGAGCAGTTACGCCGTGGATTGGGTCCCTGGAAGGGTCTGGAGCGCAAGTCCTGTGAGCTGAGGGTGCTGGAGTTGTTGAACCTGGAGGAAAGGAGGCTCAGCGGGGATCTTAACGCTCTCTACAACCACCTGAAAGGAGGTTGTATCCGGGAGGGGGTCAGGCTCTTCTCCCAGGCAACCAGCGACAGGACAAGAGGACACAGCCTCAAGATGCACCAGGGGAGGTTTAGGTTGGACATTAGGGATTTCTTCACAAAAAGGGCTATTAGACATTGGAATGGGCTGTCCAGGGAGCTGGCAGAGTCACTGTCCCTGGAAGTGTTTAAGGAAAGACTGGGCATGGCCCTTGCTGCCCCAGTGTAGTTGACAAGGTGGTGTACAGTCTCAGGTTGGACTCGATGATATCAGGAATCCTTTCCAATCTAATTGATTCCGTGATTCTGAAGGGCTGATGTTCATCCATATCTTCCACGGTCCGGTGCAGTTGAGAATATCCACTTTGCTTGTGGGGCTCTCAGCAGAGCTGGAGGGTGGTGAATAGCAGTAACGTGTGTCTGGGAGTCAGAGATTGAAGCACATCCCTGTTAAGTGTGATGATCTGTTTCATTGGATTGTCCTGTGGAAGTACATCTCATGGGACAGCAAGTCACTGGCTTAACCTGAAGTGCTGAGGTCATGGCCTGGAGGAAGGGCTTTCTGTGGAATGTGCTGAGAGGAGAAGAGCTTAGGAAGTCCTGAGAGCAGGCACTGATTCTTGTAGTAGTAGTACTCCTCCCAAGTCACCTAGCCCTAAAGACGTAAGCTTTCCAGATAGCCATACCCGTGTAAGAGATGTGATTCAATTTCTAAAGTAATATAAATTGAAAGCTTGTGTTCTGCATATAGACCAAGTAATGGAGGTGTTCCCTATTTCACATTTCTGATGGGAAAGAAACCCAGATCCCAGAGGTGTAAAGGATTCACGTACAGATAAAGCTGTTACAAAAGGATGGGTCTGTGAGGAAAACAAGCGAGGCAAGATCTGAAAGCCTTGTTGATAGAGCAGTTACCAGCAGACTGGATCACAGTGAGAAGTCTGCTTGCACTGCTAGAAGAGTAAAGCAGATGGAAGAGGATGCCAGTAAGCTCCCTGACATGGCCAGTGTATTCAAGGAAACAAAGCATTATTTGGAAGTTTAGGCCAATTTAGAGTTTACTAAAAACTGCAACAAGGATTTCAATTGGAAGATTTAGGAAGACGATAAAAGCATTGCAAATAGCTGAGGAAGTAAACTATGTATGTGTGTGGTAGAGCTAGATGGAAGACTTGGGAAAGCACAGGCCTCAGACCAACCAGCAGGTTTTCTCTTTCTGGTGTGCTGACAAAAGTTGCATTTGTTTATTTTTTACATGAAGTTTATGGATAGAAATGATCACATCTAAAATTGTGCCTTAAATTGAGGGATGGCTTGCTGGGTGGATTAGCACCCAAACACACCTTTGATGCTTTTGTCCAGGTGGTCTTTTTTGTACAGCCCATTATCCTAACAACAAACTCTGCTGAAGACAGCAGAGCTAAAAGAAGAAACATGTTTAGAAAGAGCAAGCTGCTTCTTTTCCTATAGATTTCAGAATCATAATTCTCTCTTTGATATTGTGCTTACTGGAGTAATGGATGCAAAACCGCAGAAATGGACTTTAGAGAAATAAAAAGTTTCCCTGATGACTGAGATAGCAAAAAAAAAAAATTGTGCTCACTGATGCAGCCATATGAAGGCATTCTGTGCAAATTAAAAGGTTTCGTCAGAACAGGAAAGCTAACAGTTTAGAAGGTAGAATACTTAATAGGAAGTGAGATGGGCACAAGCATCAGTTGACGAAGGGAATTTTGAAGTCACAAAGATTTTAAAACAGATTACCATTTCAGGGTAGGAAAAACCTTGATCTAAAAAAAAAAAAAAGATGAGGGTAAAATGCTCTTGGGACAGGAAGTGTAGTAAGCAAAATAGTGTTTCTGTGACTGCACAGGGCACTATCTTTTGTGTACACATGAGTGTGTTGGACATTCTTGGGCTCAAAACGTGTGTAATGAAGAAGTGAGAGTGTGTAGTAGTAGTGCAGACTCAAATAAAATGAGTTCTTGGCTGGATCTGAAATGGATTTCATTACACTCAGAGAGGAAAGTTGGGGCCCCAGCTACCTTGGTGGGCCAGGGGAGTCAGTTCTCCAGGAGATGCCTCAGTGCAGCACAATCTCATGGTATGAAAGGAAGACTTCAGTTTTCTCCCTTTGCAGAATGCCTCTGGGAGCAGGCTGAGCATATTCCATTTCTTTTAGATGGCCTATGGAATAGCTATTAAATGGTCAATACAAGCATAAAATACACCTGCCATTTTTTGTGTTTGACTTTAAGGAAGAACCTCAGTAAAAAGCATGCTTTGAGTTCTTAAAGAGGGATAAAGAGATTGGGCTATACTTAAATTTCTGACTCTCAGCCCCCTTGTGTAACCCAATCCTGTTGGCTCAAAAATGCTAATACATATTAGCACAGACACAGAGATTCCAGACTAAAAGTGACACAGGTAATCTAGCTTGGCAGGTTATTGTTTGCAAATACAAATAAACTTTTACAAAACGATTTGGCTGTTAGAATGCAATTGGTGTAGTATTTAAAAGAACAACAGCTTTTGATGAATTGTACTTGTTACTGGAAAATTAGATCCACAACCAAAGGAGAACAGTCAGATTTGATTTCCTGAGCTAAGGGCAAGGCTGTGCAATTTAACTGTAGGAGTTCTTTTTCCTTCTTTCCTTCTTAAAATTGAATATATTATTTACTATTGTATTTTATATTGTTTACTATTGTATTTTAGATGGTGCGTAAGAAACACAGACTGCATTGCAGGTACTATAAAAAAATCCTAATGAACGATAGATAGAAAAAGACACCATTTGGAAGGAGCAATAAAAGTATTAAAGAACTATCCAGCCAGTATTTTAGTTTCTTCTAGCAAAGAGGCTGCATACTCAGGAGACAACTCCCAACAGCCTATCTTTTATGCCCACAGTTCATTTAGGAAGGACACAGTAGGAAGGAATTAAATCACACCTTAAAGTCAAAGGGTGAATTAAAGCGCTTCCAGATTGTTCTGTTTATTCTCATGAGAATTCTCTCTTGTACACAGATTCCTTTCCATAGTAGTTAAAAGTGACCCATCCTGTCTACAGTGTATTTTAAATAGCAGTATATCAGATAAAGGAAGGAGAAAATGCATTTTGTATACATCTCTTCATGTGTCTCTTTCTAGCAACAGTTGAATGTTTTCTTCCTAGTTCATCTTTTCAATTCAAAATACAAGGCAGGACCACCAATATAGAAACAGATTTTGTTATTCCTGGAGTAATCAACAACATTGGCATGCTAACAATGCCTAAAAGTCTTCCTGAGTAACTGTGTGAGAACACATCTTCACTTGTTAGTCAGCTCTCTAAGCTGCCAAGGTATCTTGGATACAGCTTGAAAAGCACTTAAGAAACACCAAAAATATCATTGCATGAATGGCTTCATAAGTGCTGAATACTGAGTGGATTAGAAATAAACATGGTCATTGCTGAATTCTTTAACTACTGTGAGTTTTAGTGATGTCTCTGCATGTTAAGCCACACATGATCACACCTGTAAATGAATGTTAGTCCACTCTCTTGATTCCTTGAGTATTAGATGCTCCCAGAAGAGACAGAGCTTTGGCCCAGTTAGATTTATGGTGGAACTCCAACAGGGACATATTGGCACATAAAAGCAGCATACAGTATGGCTATTTGCACATGTGTCTTTGGATAAACTCTTCTTCTGACAAGGAAACCCTTTCCTGATCACTCAGAAACACTTTCCTCCAAAAATTGTTTGAAGCAAAATAATATTCTCGTTTGTCCTTTTTTTCTCACTCTTTTTTTCAGACAGGATTTTTGTGAAATCCATTTGTAATTTTAAAATATCTAAGCATATGTTCTGTGTAGAAACATTCAGTCTGTGCATTGCTTGGGAGCTCTTCACTGTGAACTTTAATTTGAGCACTCAGCATTTTTAATTTGAGCTATGCAGTTCCATATCTGATACAAATGGAACTATTTCCGTTCCTTGGCTCTATGACTTGATTTATGCCTTATGGTTCTGTTTTCATCCAAAATCAATTTCAGTAGAATCTTGACCTATGCAGATAAAATTGCAGGAGGAAGTGCTTTATGTTTAAACTACAAATTTGAAATCCACCTTCTGAAAGAATATTCAATAATTCTGAGCTGATTAGAAAGCTCTTGTCCAGGAAGTGGGAGATTCAGGTTTTCTTCATCTCCCTACAGGGATTTAAACTCCAGCCCAGACTGGCTATTAGGAGTAGAGGGGAGTGTTTATCTCCTTTGGCTGAAGTTATTTTGCTTTGTTTACAGGCATTAAGGATTCACCACAAGAGGAAGGGAGAAAAAGCAGGATCTGATGGATTTAATGAGAGTGTGACATTCAGGATGCTGGGTAGTCTGTGTTGTAGTCCTGCTCCAGGAGCAAGGCAAATGTGCACAATAGCAATCAGGTGTAAAAGCATAAAAATACATGTGTGAAGGGACTAGAAATGTTGTCCCTCTCGATCACTTAAATTCCCAGCCATTGGGAGAGTCACCTCTTCCCAGTCTTTCCCTTTAGAAAGAAAATTCAAAAATTTAGTGAGGAATCTCTCTTAGTCTCATATGCATACTTTCATATGGTAATATACTTTCAGTGGCACAGCTTCACACATCTGTCTGTATCCTGAGTTCCATGTCATTCATTTGCTCATGTTCATGTATGTTTCTAAGACCCAGTGAGCTCTTTCAAGGGCTTTCTATCCCAGTGCCTACAAAGTTTCTCTTTTGCTTGACTCTTTTATTTCCTTTTAAGTATGTTGCACATCCTCAAAGTGTCTTGTTATTCATCCCATCTCCTGGTTTATGCTGAAAGCTTTTAAATACGTTTTAATGATGCATAACAGCAATATAATGAGCCTAATAGCATGCTATTGATTTTCATTTGAAACACTGACATTTGAACATTTCAATAGCCTTTTAACAGTGTGTATATTTAATGTGATTCAAAGACAAGGCAAAGGCAACACAATATGCCTCTACTAAAAAAAGTCACATTCTCTATTTCCTGACCCTCGCTCTCCCTCTCCTGCAATCTTTTTGGCAATCATCCACATTGTAAATATATAATTTTCAGTGTTTTTAGAAAGGTAATAATACTACTAATAATTTTATTTTCTTGTACCATAATACTTGGTATGAGAAAATAAAAGGGAAAACCACAAAATTTCAGTATCCAGACACAGTTTGCTTATCTGTTCTGATCACAAGGAAGGTATTAATGATCCACATCCAGTGAGTGCTGCCAGAGAATGCAATGTGTTAGCTCTGGAGTGAACTGCCCAAGGATGCCCTCTAGACAGTTCTCACGCTCACTTGGTGAACTAAGAAACACAAAAAGAAAAATGCCATCAGAATAAGATAGCAGCTTCCTTTTGATGAATAACTCAGTAGTTAAATCATATGAAGAGCTTTGTTTCCAGGAGAGGTTTCTGAGCAGTCAACAAGCAAGATGGGAAGCAGCCATACACTGTCCTGACCAGCCTGTGTGTGTGGCTACTTGGACATAAAACTAACAGCGGCATTGCCAGGCTCTACTGGCAATATGTTTTCCTAGTGTTATATGTAAATACCTTCATTTTCCAGTACTGTGACATGTTTTTTTCAAAGAGTGTTTATCACAAATGAATACAGGTCAAGTTTATATCATTACACCTTTCCTTCTGTCTTTTCACAACATCATTCATATCAATCATCTGCACAGCACCATAAATGTGCATGACTCTGTCAAGATTTTAGGAAATACAGCATCTGCTCTGTAGGTTAGTTGAACATAAGGTAATACATAAAGAAAGAGAGAAAAGCAAAGGACCAGGGAAACAAGGAAGGCCTATGCTTTTGTGAGGTCTTCAGTTTGCTTGCCTTCCCAGTGTATATCTTTTGGTTTGTAGCCACATCAAATAAGAGGATCATCTGACAAGTCATGACTCAGACCTCATTGCAATTGCATATAATTAGACAGGGGTTTTGCTATGGAGCTTAAAAAAATCAGCTGCTTTCATTATCATTTTGTTCAGATGTTTTTTCAATGCTGTGGTTTTCTTTCAAGAAGATGATGCAAGTAAGATCAGGAGCAAAATTTCTGAGAATATGTAAGTGATTTTGAAGTCTGAGATGCTTTTTGAATTATTAGTAATTCCCAGAATGCATCTTAGACTGAAATTATGATACACAATTTTTAGACGTTACCTAAAAATTCAAAACTGTTTATAAAATAAGGTACCTAAGACAGGCATATACAAGTTTTGTTGTTAAATTGTAAGTTAAGCTCTATTTCTGCCCATACCAGAGACTATTCTAACTAGAAAAAGAAATAAGCAAGAGAACTATCTTAGTGTACCTTGAATAGGTGACAATATTAGTAAGTAACTCTGCTAAAAGCTGTAGAGCGGGGCATGGATATTAAAGAAATTACTGTTACCTTTTATTTAAGATAAGTCACATGAAGAGTCTCCTGAAGAAACTAATTGTCTTGGCTGATGGTGAAGGGATTGTAGAATGATGACCTGAGACATCTCACTTTTGGCCTCTAAGTTAGGAGATCAATCCCATCCCCTGGAGAAGCAAGATCAAGTTTGACACCAAGTTGAGGTTTAATTCCTGGTCAGAGCCCCAGTCATACCTGCAGGCAAGATACTTGATCCTTTTCTAATCTTCCAATGGTGTGTTGCATCCCTTTTCCCCAGACTGTGCTGATATTTCATATTTTAAACTTAAATTCTCCAGGATGAGGACTGCCTCTATGGCAGTCCTCAGCGCAGGGATTTCTGGGACTGTGCAGTATCCCTGTAATGGAAATTCTAGCATGTCTCAGGAAGAAGGGGCTTCTGTAAATAGGCAGTTGAAGCAAAAACAAATGGGTAGTGCAAAACCAAAGGGGTTGTACAATGCAACTGCTTCTTTCTGCCCACCTGATCTGGGGGAAGTCTCCTGTGGCTCCTGCATGTCGGCACTTGTGTCTTGCAACAATCAGAAGTTTCTAGAGGATGTGGAACTACTTTGTTCCTTGTCTATTAAGCATGACTATAAAAGCCCAAGTCCCCAGTGCTGCCAGTTCAGTGAAACTGAAAGGTAGTAAATTCAAATCTCATAAACAAAAAGCATTTTATATACAGCATGAGTATAAAGAATTTACTACATACTGTCACAGAGGCCATGGTTGTAAGGAGGCCTATGGTATTTTCAGAGATAACAAAATATCTGGAGTAAATTCAGGAAAGGAGAAATTTAGAAGGTGCATAAGTGCTTCTTCATCTTACACAATCTATTAATGATGGATGAGACCTTTTTGGGGATTATTTTCTCTGTTGTAACTTCTCTTGGTCACCATCAGACAGGAATTTCTAGACCATAAATCTGGACAAATACAGCAATTTCCGTGTTGCTCACTTACACCTGAGAGAGTCTGCTGACCATAAAGTGCACCAAGGGTTTGATCTAAAGCACATCATCCATCACTGATGCAGTAAAACTGCATGCATTCTGTGGGGTTCTGAAAAATTGCCCAACAGGCAGCTGGTTTGCAGGGCAGAGATTGTTCTCTTGGGTAATGTGGCATTGGTGTGCAAGGCCCTGCACTCTTTGCTCCCCTCTCATATGCCTGAAAGAATCCCAGATTGTGCAACTCACGCACCTCCTGCTCTTCCTTTTAATTCTTTGCTCAAAATCCAGTGCAAACTTCCTTTCTCATCCTGACTATTTATAAGTATACATACAAAACAAATGTTTTGTAAAGATGTAAGAGACATTCTTCTTTATTCCCAGGGGCAAATAAAACCTTTTATTTTTAGCCCAGTTTCCTAAGGAAATGAGGCTGATGCAATCACATTGTCTATTTGTCTGTCTATCAAATTGGGCCCCTTCCCCCCTTCCCTCCCCCCATCAACTTCTCACCATTAATTTCTTCCAGCCAGATCTGAAAAAAAGGCAAAATTCATTCAAAAGTGTTAAATGCACATGAGTTTTATGAAAATCAGTGGGTGGGCCAGAGGAGAGATCTTACCAGTTCCCTCACAAGAAGTCAGTTCTGGCTGAATTCAGTGGGTGGGCAGCAAAGGGCTGTCACCTTAGGCACAGCTGTACCACCACATGATCCCATTGTCCCCTGAAGGTAGAAGAACAGGAGTCACTGGGGTGGGAGTTCAGAGGTACTTCTGGAGAGGCTCTCCTCGGTACTTGGCAGTATTTCAGGGGTGGGGAGAGAGATATGGTGGCAAAGGGTAAGTGAAGGAATGGGGCTGTGGGACTTGTGGGATGCAGAGGGCAGAGCACAGTTTAAAGTTTTCTTTATACCCCAAAGGGGCTGAATGTTAAGGTCATATTCTGGGGAGCTTCTCAGTGGTGGCTCAAGGAACATGATAAAAAAGAAATGCAAAGCCAGTGCTAGAGAAGGGGACATGAAAAGCTGTTTTGGTTTTCAGACAGCTTCTGCAACTTAGTCTGACATCTACTAATGCCTTCCTAACATCTTTACTGTGATGTTTGAGATTTTTTTTTAATGGAGAAATTGTTAAGATCATTTAAGAGACTAAGCTTCCATAAGTTCCTCCCTATTCACTAATATGCTGGTCAGCATTTAAACAAAGAGATAAGGTCTCTTGTCACAGGTCTGGGAAGTAGTTTCTGTTAGGGAATTCCAGCAAGTCAGTACTCTAAAAATGCATTTAAAACAGTACTGGTGACATGCCTTCATGTCTCTTGTCCTACCCTTCCTCACAAAACCCAGATACTTGTTTGCCAAATTCTTTCAAGCGTAAATCTGAAGTACCTGAGTCTGGAGACTACTGTTTTGCAAAGGATTCAGAACAGGTTAATGGATAAAGATGAGAAAAAGTTAAAAAAAAGCAGTGATCCTATTCTGATAAGCAAAGTAAATAAGAACATTCTCTTCTCCCCTTTCCACTTCACCAAAAAAAAAAAAAATTACAGTCTTCTTAGATAAGATGACAAAGCAAGAATCTGTTGGAGCGGGATGGGGTGGGGGGGGTGGTGGGGAAGAGAGGGGATAAAGGTCCCTTTTCTCCTGCAGGTGGTTACTGATTTTGGGCACAAGTCCAGATTTTTTAACATGCAGTTTGGACTTGGAGTGCATGGGAAAGAAAGAAGAGTCAAGAACTACCTACAGCATGAACATCTTGCTGTCACATTCACAAAGTGTCTGGTGTGCACAAACATGCCACCTGCAGTGCAGAGGTAGGGGTAATTGGCAGTATTTCAGGGGTGGGAAGACAGAGGTGTGACATCCTTGTGGCATCCTTGATTTATCTTGCTGTTGCTGCTTATCTCCAAAGATTGACATTCTTAATTGATGCCCTCACAGAAAGTGTGAAGGTGCAGAGTGCTGTTAACACAAATGGCCCAGAACACACAGACACACAGACAAGTTTGAAGGCTGAGCAATTTTGCCTTGAGCAACTGAAACAATTTTGCAAATATTTAACATATAATTAAACCTTCTTTTCCTATCAGGTGATCTGTCCTCAGCATATAACTTTACATGCCAGGACAGAAGAAGATGGTGAGGTGGGTCAAATAAAGTAATAATGGGTAGAATCTTTCTATTTGTAAGTATACTGTCAGAAATAACCTGAGTCCCTTCTCCAAAGGGGAAATCCTAGATTTCTTCAGGACCCTTGTTTAGTGGCCTGTGCATCCCATGCTTGTGTCCATAAATGTTTCCCTGTGATCAGCCACCATCTGCATATCTATGTCCCTGAATGCCAGTTGTTCCTGCATTTCTTGCAGAGATCACACCAAGGACAGACACATGCAGTCAGTGTAGTTGGAAAAGTGCACTCTCCCTCAGCCAGCTACTATTTCACATGTATTTAGCTGCCGGAGCCTGTGGTTTGGCATCAGCACAAACTTCTTCCTATCACAGCATTAGAAGTTGTCTAATAACACAAAAATGGTTACCTAAGCCTGTCACAGCCACTTCCTGGTTAGCAGTGGTGACCCATTCATGTCATGACCCGCACCAGGTCCTGTCTCTGGTTTATTACAGCAGTTTTGGGTCGAAGCAAGGTCTTCAGAGGGCTCCAAAGAGGCAGAGTTCCCTATGCTGTAGTAGAGTTCCCTAATAACTCTGTACCTGCTGCTTATCACCCCTACTCTAGATCTTGATGCAGTTTCACAACCCTGCAGCACCAGAGACCTCAACTGGCAAGGTCTGAGGTAAACAACAGCTGTCAACATTCAGCAACGTAAGCAGCACCATTTCTTTGCCAGGACCCATCGCTGTCAAATAAGGGTTAAAAAACCACTGCTGAAATGCCCTTCATGGTCAGAGCCTTCTGTGTGCATCCTTCTGAAATAACATCACAGTCCAAAACAGGAACAGCTCTTTCAGTGGTGCAGGATCCATGCCTGGGCAGCAGCTGGAGAGAACAGAAGAGAAAAAGCTGAATCAGAAGTATTTTATTTTTAGTAGTTTAATAACGGACTAGGAACGTCTGTGAGCTGGAGTTGAGGAAAAACAAGCACGTCTTTCCACAGCACATGGTGAAACATTTCCTTAGGTACTTCATGCTGGTGATAATTTGAAGTCCTAGCCGCCCTCCCAGAATTCCTCATGTGGACTTGCATCTAGAACTGTGAATGAAATGTGTGCCCTTGGCCATGTTTGGTTTGTCTGGATATCCACACGTGTAAGCCAGGGTCAATCTTACAGCAAGAAATGGGCAGAAGTATAACTTGGCGGAGCTGTAAATGTGTGGCAGAACTGAAAGCAAAGCATCAAGTTTCCCAAGTTCCAGAGCCGCTTTGCAGTGAGAAAAGGGCAAAGCAATAACACTACTACCTTGATTTCAGTTTCTCCATTAGCTCACTGGTTTTGCCTTGTAGGTATACAAAGTACCTGCATGGGTGTACGCATTCCTGTAATTTTGTAGGTACGGTTTTCATCTTTAGAAGATGACATGCCCTAGAGCAGGCTCCTCAGTTTACAACATCCTTCATCTGGCCAGAAGCAGTTGCTGCAGCTTCCACAGGCCATTGGCACAAGGCAGATGGACTGAGAGCTACTTTAAGATAGTCTAATAGCAGGGCAATACTTCAGAAAATGCTGTTTTGTTGAAGTCCTGAGTCGTGTTGCTGGACAACATAGACACTTCTGAAACAAGCCACTGTGTCCTTCAGAAGACTTAATCTGTACCATGAATGGAGCAACTCTCACACACCTACCAAGGTGAGTATAACCTTGTGAAAAGGAGCACAGAGAAATGTCAATAGTGTGCTTACATAAATGGTTTCAACTGGAAAAATTGAGTTTGCTTAATGTGGTTTATTTATGATCTGAACATCGAGAGCATTTCAAATGTCTACTTGATCAACAAAAGAACAAACCACTCTGTGTTTACACAGTCTTGTACCAACCTCCCCTTTCCCAGCAACTCTTAAACCCGTGTCTGTTTTCAACCAAAGGAGAGAGAGGGATAGAGGCCTGGAAGAGATGGAGCTGTAAAATCTCCATCAGCTGGAGACCTGGCAGAGGGGAAGGGCTCTGCCATGGAGTCTGCCCTCATTTTTGCTGCCCGCTCTCTCAACTCTAGCCAATTTTCCTGCTCTCACTTCTTGGCCATTTTGCAGCTGTGTCAGACCAGCTGGCCCCAGCAGGGAGGCTTTGGGAGACAGTCTGAACCACGCTGGGAGGAGGGGAAGCAGGAAACCTTGCAGGAAGAGGGGACTGAAGATGTAAAGGCAACACGGGGACATGGAGAGAGGGTACAGGGAGACTATTATAGATGGAGGGGTAGGAGAGCAGAGGTATTACAGGTTTTTTTGGTTTTGCTGGCTGCTAAATCCTCTTCTTTGACATGTGAAAGGAATGTGAAGGTGCAAGACAACAGGAATTAATAAATAAACAGTAGTTATCAGTTCTTTTCAATTCCAAGGGATTTATAAACATTAATGAACCTTCATGAGTTGTTGGACAGGTATTTAAGCCGTACTCCATTTTCACAGATAAGGAGATGAAAGCTCTGGCTCAAGTCCAAAGTTTTCAAAAGCAGAAACTACTTTTAAGAGCTCTCCTTGACGCTCAGCACCAAATCTCTGAAGGGATTGATTTCACAGTTGTCATCAATGTTGATTATATGTTATTTACTTCTGCAAAGCTAGGTCTAAACATTCAAAAGCATCAATATCTTTTGAAAATTCAGGCTCTGTAGGCCTGTTGGGTTCTCCCAAAGCATGTAATGAGAAACTGGTTTATGAGAGAAATAGATGTGCAAATTTTTTTTTTCCTATTGCACCATGACAAGAATGGAAACACTTTGCTGGCCTAAGACACTTAGAGAAAGGGCAAAGTAAAACAATGATTTTTTTTAAAGAAGAGTTCAAGAAGATACATACCTCTGTGCAAATGGGAAAGTAAGCAGAGGATGTTTTCAAATCTTTCTACATCTCCCATAAAGACTAGGCAGATGGTTTGGGTGCATTTCTGTAAGTGCGTGATGAATATTTTATCCCTGAAAGGAATAGAAAAACCATGAATGTGTATGTAGTCACCAGCTTCACGGAGTGAAGAAACAACAGGACTTCACCAGAAACCATGTGATTTGGTAGTCTTGAAAAGAAAAATAAACCAGCAGTATAATAAAAAAAGGGAAGAGAGTTGTAGTTATTTTCTTTGGAATGCTGCATTCCCAATTTTAATTGTTCTGTGGCCATGCAAAGACTAACATCTTGTTAGCCTACCTGCAAAAACATAGGTGATAGAAAAGCCTCCAAATTCTGTTAGAATGGCAGGTGTCACATTTAAATTAGCCACCAGCCAAAACAAAAGGAGATCACAGAGCTTTCACAGAGAATATAGCAGTCAGGTAGAAGCAGAAATGCAGTGCTGATCAAAGACAGCAAGTTCAAACCCAGTCCTAGGCATGTGCAGCACGATTCACCAAGCCCAGCTCAGCATAGCTTTGAGTGTCATAGTGGGAAGATGTAAGAATCACAAGAGAAATTCTCCTTTGGGGATCCCCAGTGCATAAAAAAGAGGAAAAGGTTGCCAGAAAAAATATGTTAAAGGGTGCCTCAAAGGCACTCGCATACACATTTCAAAACTTGTCTCAAAGTGCTGACACTTCTGCAACAACCATGCTTGTACTGTGACACAGTTGCCACTCCTGCAGCTGAAGCTCCCCACAGGTATTTTGAAATCCTCAGAAGGTGAGCAGAAGTGGTGGTTCCTCCCTGCACCTCCTGCTACACCACCATGCCCAGCACTGGCAGCACAGGCAGCACCAGCAGTCCCAGCACGTTCACCCTGACGCCACTTGGGTGATAATGTGGTGCTTCCACTCTTGGTGGAAGGTGCCAGCTGTCTGCAGCTGCCAGACAGGTGGGCAGGATTCACAAAAAATGGAAAACAGTAGAGCTTTATGTAGCTTCAAACTGGTTGTAGGGTCCCTGCTAGCACAGGGTTGTGACAAATCCCATGGAACACGAGTACGGTGTCAGACCTTGTATACAGGCAGGATAGAGACTGTTATGACTTCAAGGGACATAATATGCTTTCATGTGTTTCTGTTATGCAGCTCTCATGAGGCATCTCTGGCTGGGAAAAAGGCACAGTTAATTCATGATTTTAAAAGGCCTTACTGTCCACAGAAGTTGATATTCCAGGGGATCAAAGGAGGAACAGGGTAAGCACCTAAAGGAAATTTTTAAAATAACAAGAACCTCTGGTTCCAAGTGCAGCAAAGAAAAATGGAAATTCTTCCAGTTTCCTAGGCCATACTTTTAGCTAAGGCAAATTGTACCCAGTTCCAGCAAAAGACAGCTATGGTAGAAAAACCACTGCCCATCTCCATGCAGAAGCAAGATGGGGCACTATAAACAATGCTGGCATACTTTTGGAGGTGGTTTAGGTTTGGGATTTTTTATTCCCCAAATCACTGAAGTATTACTGAACTCCTGAAGACTTTTGATCTTGGAAGATGAATTAGCGTGGGAATTTTGGATCAGGAAACAGTGCCAGAGGAAGCTGCTGCTAACAGAAGCTAACACTGGCCATTTCACTTCAGGCTTCCTTTGAGACTCCCTGGCACAAGTGAATGCCAGCAGCTGCATTTTTGGTAGTGTGTTGGGGCAGTAATACCTTTTTCCTATCAAGGTAATTTGCTATTGTTGCTGAAACACCACTGCTCTACAGAAAACTACAACTGGAAAAGGGGCAGGTTGCAACTTTTGTTCAGGAAGTTTTGTCCTCTCTGCTCTGGCCTTTTCACCTTGTCACAAGTTATGGAGCCTTTGCACCTTTATTTTTGATTCTGCCTCCTTCGTTCCTGGCTCTGCTAATTCACTCTATTGTTTAAGGTCTTGTATCTACCAAAAGGTAGAAAAATCATTGGCTGCTTGATTCATTCTCCCTAAAGAGCAGAAATGCATTTTAGGAGGCCAACTCTTCCATTCCCACTACACTGGAGTGACTTATGCCAAGCCGGAAGTAAATTGTATTTTTTGAATGCACTTTCTTGTATAGGGCTGGCCATTCCTCTTCTTTTGTACCAGAATAATTTTAGTGTCTTCTCTCAATGTCAAACTGGGTAGTATATAAAAATCCTGAGAGGATGGGGTCTACCCATAGCTATGTCTTGAGAATGAAAACGAGGAAGGGCAGGGAGGGTATCCCGGGCAGTAACTTGAGAAATACCATCTTCTTTCCATCATAACAGAAGTAATCTACATCATCTCCTCCCAGCTTCCTGGGGTCATTACCACTGTGCTGAACAGAGGTCTTCTGCACCTCCTGAAGGTGTGGAGGAAAGCTGGTGTGACTCAGCTCTGGCAGAGTGCAGACACATTACTAAGCACTGATGGAGAGGGTGTCAAGTAGTGGGCAGGGCAAGACAAGGCCTCACTTCCCTGCTGTCCTCTGGAGAAACAGTGGCCATTGAATCCCCTGCCTTGGTTTCCTCTCTATCACCTGTGTGCTCTGCAGGGTAAGAGATTGTTTTTTCATTCAGTGTTTTGGAGAACTGGAAGTTTAGCGAGACAAGAAAAAAGCTGGTTTACTGCCTTAAACCACATGTATGTTTTATTTTAATCATATGTCCTGAAAGAGGCTGTTTTTATAGGAAATGTTTGTTAAACACCTTGAAATGTGATGACCTTTCCAGTGTCACAGTAATTGTGTGGTTCCCAGAAGAGCTTTCACAGTGCTAAATTGCAGAAGTGGGTTTTACAGCTGGAAGTGAGGAAGTGATGCTGGAAGTAAAATAAGAAGTGGAATCAGCCACATAATCATTTTGGATATTGCTGTTCTATTGCTGGTACTTGAAATATAAAAATGCACATTATGATGTTATTGACAGCAAAAAAGCCAGGAAATATTATTGCATAAAACTGTGAGTCAAGACTTCTAATGTGTTTTTACAGTGTTGCCTTTAACTTAATTACACTTGCTCCTGATAGTGTATTATATCTTCTTATATCTTCCTTTCTGTATTGCACAGGCATTAATTTAATCAGACATAATAAATGAAACCTCTGGAATTAATTACAGGTTGTAACAGTTTTGTTACTTTGCTAGAACAGGCAGGAAGACAAAAACATATGGACCCATAAACATTAACTGGCTTTTGCAATCCAGCCATTACAGGAGAAAAACAATGAAGATTAAATTACTTGGAGATGAAGCTGAGAATGCTCAGGCAGTTTCAGTGTTTCTGAAACTCAGCAGTTCTCAGTGTGGAAGACCTTGACTACTACATTTCTGTGACCCTTTCAAACCAAAATGCACCTTGTGTTTGAATCTATTCAAAAGATCTAAGATTAAGAACGGCTTTTACAAATTCCCAGGATCTGATCTGTCTGGCAGGAGGGGTCTTTGCAGTCCTGTTTCAATGGAGGCATGCTGCCAGGATTTGGGATCTGCGTGTGAGCCACGGTGATTTCCCTTTGGGCCCTCTCGTTTCTGCCAAACTTGAAGTGGACTTTCTGTGAGTGAGAAGCAAACATGGCTCCATTCCAACAGCACAATATCTGGGAGGGTGTCTGACAGGAAAAGATCTTGCAGAAGAGCCTTTCAAAGCATCTTTAAAAAATCCCCTCTTGTAGGGGATTTTTTGCGGAGAAAAAAGTCATTACTTGTGCTTAGAAGGCAGAGGGTATCTTGCTTGGTTGACTAATCTTTTTGATCACAAAGTTAACATCACAGAGTAACTCCATCATATATTAAATTATTTATACTATTTCTATAATGCCTCTAGTCTGGTCCTTGGTGTGCTACTCACAGTAAAAAACTTTCAGATCAATCTGATTTGCTTAGTAAGCTTAGTACTTAATCTAATCTTCCCTTTTTTAAAAAAAAGGAAACAAACAAACCTTTCATGCTGCATTTAGTGAATCACCTTTTTTAATGCAATAAATACATCATCTTCTTTGTATTTAACACACGGATTCTTGTAGGCAGCTATTCTGTGCTTCACTTCAGTTGTCACTTTCGGCCAAGCTACACATATATCACACCACTACAATGTGAGCTCACAAGTCAGCTTTAAACCTTAGTAATTCCCATCGTTCTTTTCTTAATATGCCTCCACTAGATCTACATTTTTCAAATACTGAGGTAGTCTGAAATGAATATGATATATGAAGAATGGTCCCATCAGACTTTTGTAGAGGAGGACTGTTATCTACCTGATCTGTGGAGGGGATTTGTCTACACAACACAGGAAATATACTCCTACACTGCATGGAAAGCTTGGCAGTGGGGTATTTTGGATCTTGAGAGTTCTTTCAAGAGTGAGCCAGTGCCTGGAGCAGCGTGCTGAGGGCTTAAGGCTGCCACTGGGAACTGACCCAATGTGTCACTACATCTCTCCTTAGTTTTTTGTAGGTGGGAGATAAAATCTTCTCAAAATACAACTATATATCAATAGGGTGAATCTGAAGACTTGTGGCTTCATTTCCTCAGCAAAATCCCTTCCCTGCTTTCAGGGTGCTTGGTGGTTTTCAGCCCGGGGACTGTGGATCTCTGTGTTGGCAGATGACTTCAAGGGGACATGCCACAAAGAAAAGTAAATGTACTGATGCCTGCTGTCAGCTAGTCTACAGGAGGCTGAAGCTACAGTGGAATACTTTTGGGGCTGCAGAAAATAAAGGGTTGAAAACAGCAGCTGTTGATTAATCTCTGTGAGGTGCTTTTTTTTTTTTTGTCCCCTGAAATAAGTATGTTTTAGTTATTTTCTCCTAGACGTATTAGCCAACAGTTTCAATTTCCAGTGTTACATTCACTAATGTGTATTATTTCCCTAGCACCCTAAACATTATTTCTCTACACTCACTGCTGTCTCCAATATGTCCAAACTCAGGATCATAATCAGCTCACTGATCAGGGTTTTTCAGACGCTAATAAACGTACAAGTTAAATAATCAAAACTGCAAACATGGAAATGATTGGACTGTGCACCTGCAGAATGATAGCCAAATTCCAGTCCTTAGGGTTTTTTTTTAAATATAAATAAATTAAACTCCATCTTTAGATTCCCATTTCATGATAAATGCAACTGAATCTCTCTACATTCTCCTGCCTGAAAGATCAGCCTATTTCTTTCCCTCAGTCCAGGACATGCACTTTGACCCTAGCTTTCCTGCAGTCACAACATGACTAAGGAACTAACCTAGCCAAAAACACATTAATAAATAAAAGTTTTCAACTAGTTTTAACTAGTTAGAGCCATTCACTACAGAAAGTCTGACAGGGGTCAGGGAGGAAGCATGGACAGCCTGTTTTTGTGGCAGCCCATCAGCTGCAATCATGCACCTGCAAGCCCTGGAGCCTATCCTAGAGCCCTGCACGCTCACAGTCTCCCAAGTTTGTTCAAGTGTTGCCAGTCCCCTCTGAGGGGCCAGCCAGGCAGGAGCCCCAGAGCACCACAGCTGCCTCTTTCCTCCCATCATTCGTTTTATGCACAGGAGGAATTCGCCTTCCTTGAGCACCTCAGTGACATCCAGAATAAAAATTATATATCTGTTGGATGGATGAAAAATATGAAGCCGTGTGAAGTTAAAGGACATGACTAGTGCTGGGAAGGCAGTCAGTGACAAAGGCAAGAAGGAAAAGCAAAATTTTCCATGTGACTGTTCCCTATGCTGTCTATGCTCTATTTCATGTATGCTCAGAATCTCTGCAGTTTATTCTGGGTGTGACTGATGCTCCAACATAATCTGAATAGCAGACTCATTGCCTTGTGCTACTAGCACTGAAATTTAAGGAAGATACATAGCATCATAAATAAGGCAAACACAGTAATTTCAGAGTGTGTGCTAAGGGTGGTATAAGGCCAGAAACCTCATTTTCTTTCTGTTATTTCCTTGCAAATACGTCTTTATTTTTTAAAGCTGGTTTTTTTCAGTCTAGTAACCTTAAGTACCTTCAAGCAATTGAGTAAGATAGTCCTATCTTTTCTAGACTTTATCAGAGAATAAATAAAAACTATATAACTTTTCACAGCACTCTGGTTTTTTTTTCTCATAAGCTACTAGATTCCCATCCTCCCTGGTTTTATGTACCTCTCTAGACACCAGCATTTTAAAACTATTGCTTCACAGCAGACTTCAGAAGATCCTCAGATCATCCAAATCCTGTTCAAGTACTGGTTGTGAAAATAGTCAGTACATTACTGTAGGACTTTCTTTATGAAATAAACTTATTCTTAGCTGTTGCCAAAGACTGTCTAGTTTTCAGGTAGAAGCTGTGCTTCTGAAAATTCAGGATGTGCTTCTGACATCCTGAAATTCAGGATGTCAGAGATTGCCACATGCAATGTCATATTGGGAAAGAAGGATGCTCCTGCTTTCAGCAGATGCATTTATTACAATATATATTACAAAGTGTTTTGTTTTACTCTGTCATCCTGAGTAAGTTTTCTCTCATCTCATCCATGCCTCTTTTGCTTCTCTGAAGCCACTTCTCAGAGATTCTTTGTTAATTATCTTCCACCAGTTCTATGTGTTGGAAAAGCTGCTTAAAAAGCATGAGCGATCCCATTTTGATTGAACAGTTGTTGGGCCAACTTGGATGTGGTTCCAAAGCCCGTGGCTCTTAAGGAGTACTGTTGGTGGGGTCTGAGAGAAGCTTGTCTCAGGATGTAATTTACAGAGGCAGGTATGCATGACACTGGATCTTCAACTGTTTTACTCTTTTGCTAACTCTAAAGCTCAAAATGGCCTCAAAGGTCAGCAACTTGCTTGGTTCTCTTCTAAATTATGTCTCAAATCAGCCTGCCCAAAACCCAAGACTGAATGTAAAAAAGCCTCAAAACAATAACTGAAATTAATATTCAAGTATCTACAAAGGGAAGAAATATTCACCATCTCATTTCTCCAATCATTTCAATACTTACATGTCTTTAGGATAGTTTTGGGGGCAGGGGAAATCTCTGAGCTCTTCTTATCCTGCAAGAGCATTTAAAGTAATTTCTCCTTATGTTCTCATTAATTTTTAACACATTATTATGTGGATGTTCATCTTCTCCTTTTGACAGTTTTATTTTTATATCAGACAAGTAATATGCTCAAAGTGCTTGCTTGCTATTCTACGTATGGAAATGAAATTGTTGCTTCACACAGAAATTGTAAAGAGCACAATCACACAGTGTTTACCAGATTGCAGCTGAATACAGGATTTTGACTATTAAATGATCCCACTGGCAACTCGAAAGCAGTCCACATGGCCACCTTCCAATTCCCAGCTAATAATTACTGCTGGCTCTGCTAAGTAGCGCACTGCAGCATTGGTACCTTGCAAAGAGTTGGTACACAACTCTAGTAACGATAGGCAGAGGTTGGGAAAGTGAACCTCAGGTCTTTATCCCTAATCAAAATTCTCTGCTTAGAGGGATCTTGGCTGAAATTTAGGTGTGATTTAACCCACAGTGACTGAGGTCTTTAATCTAGAAGAGTGAGGTTTAGCAGCCTGCTAATTTAGTTGTTGTAAAGTAATTATTTAATATTTGCAGTTAACTGGAAAAGGAATGTGACAGAAAGAGAGTACACTGGTCATGTTTTAATCACAGAATAATAGAAAGGATTGTGTTGTGAGGGACCTTAAAGATCTAGTCCCAACCCCCCTCCCGTGGGCAGGGACACCTATTAGATCACGCTCAGAGCTCCATCCAGCCTGGCCTTGAACACTTGCAGGGATGAGTTTCTCTGGGCAACCTGTTCTAGTGTCTCACCACCCTCATTAATGACAATCTGTGTTAATAAAAATGTAAAATACAATATCAGAGGTTTACCAACATAATGTGCTGCAGCAGTAACCATTTGTGCGGGTTCACGAACGATCCTACCAACAGCTCAACTGCAAGCAGTGAGAGATTACTTCTTAAAATGAGAAAAAACCACGAACTGTAAAATTAAGATTCTGTCTTTTCCCTTGCGATACGAGGTTTCAAGCACCGGCCTTTAGATATAAAAGCAGCTGCGGGTTCACGCTTTAGGCTTAGATCTAGACGGAAACAGGAAAGCAGAGACACCCCCATCCCCCCAACCTCTCTCCAAGCCCAGGACACCCTTTCCTTCCCGCACTCCTGAAGGCTCCGCGGCGGGGACCTGCGGGGCACATGCCGGGGGTGCGGGGACCTGACCCAGCCGCTGTAAAACACAGCGGGAGCCGTCCGGCTGCGGTCCGGCGGCAGGGCATCCTCCAGGACCCCGGGGTACCGCGGAAGCCCCATCGGGCTCTGTGTGGGGCTCGGGGCGCCATGGGACCCCCGAAAGGGAGAACCTGGGCCTCCCCTCTGCTCCCCCTCCCTCGGGCCGGAGCGCCCCTCCGTCCCCTCCGACGGTGCGGAGCAGCACGGCCCCGCCGCACAAAGCCCCCGGCTCCGCGGGAAGGGCGGCCCCGGCCCGGGCTCCTCCCTCGGCCCCTCCCCGGCGGCCGGGCCCGCGCCGAGGGAGCCGGAGCCGGCGCTGCGCAGCCCGCGGGGGGCGATGTGACCCGGGCGGCCGGGGTGCGGTGCCGTGAGGGGCAGGGGGGCTCGGACGAAGGACAGAGCGGGACTTGGAGCCGGGGGAAGATGTGGCTGAAGCCCGAGGAGGTGCTGCTGAAGAACGCCCTCAAGCTGTGGGTCACGCAGAAGAGCAGCGGCTACTTCATCCTGCAGCGGCGTCGGGGCCACGGAGACGGNCCCGGCTCCCCACGAGTTGCCTGGGGAGCAGCTTCGCGTTTCTGTAGCCTTGAGCACCGCTGAAGCCACTTTTATTGTTACTTCCCCGCGCTCCCCTCCCGATGGGTTCCTCAGCGTGACTAAGGGCGGGCGCGGAGCCCGTCAGGAGGTGCGGAGCCGGTGCCGCCGGGGCTGCAGCCCCCGGGACTCGGCGGAGGTCCCTGGGGCCGGCGGTGAAAGGATGCCGGGGCCACACAGTGCGATGTGCTACCCGTGTCCCCCCGGGACCGTCCGCGACCTGCGGCTCGCCTCCCTTTTCTATAACGAGAGCTATATAAGTACATATAGGGCGCCTGGCTTTTGGAGGATGCATGACATTACGGGGCGGGGGTTGTTAATTCAGTGTTGTGGTAAAGTGCATTCTGATTTATTTTTCGCTAATTAATTAGTTAATTCTACTACGGGTTATAGTGGCTGTAGATCCGGCACGTTATATCCATGTGGCACTCCAGATACGTGTAGTGGAGGGTATGCACGGAGAAGGATCACGCTCTACCCTCGCAACAGTGTGGATCCGTGGATAACTCCAGCGGGAATGATGTGTTAGGCTGCGCTGACATTGTAGTGTAGGGAATTTGGGCCAAACTTTTGGTTCAAAGACAGCAGCAGCTGAATTCAAATAAATAATGCTTTGGAGAATTAGTATAGTTTTAACAGTGTAGTTCTTACTTAAAAGCAAACGAGGCTGTTTTGAATATTATAAAGTGAGAATTTTTAAGGGTAACTTGTATATCTGAAAGAATTGTCAGGTATTTTCAAAATTGGTGTTTTCTGTGGAGTTTAAGAAGCTGCATTACCACGTTCGGTATTTATTTTATTAAAACCTTTTTTTCCTGAACTATTGACCCTTGCCATTTGATAATACTGCTTTCTGCATTGCTGCCTTTTTAAATCTGAGCTTATCCTACCTGTCCATAAAGTGCACAAAACTTGAACTGTGGCTTGGTAGACTGCATGCTATCAATGTATCAGTAATGAAATGGAAATTTTGCCAGCAAGTTAAAATGTTTAACCTCCTATTTTCTTCTGCGGGCCTGTGTGGAAGTCAGGCCGCTCTTTTGTGACAGTACAGAAGATGTGGATTAGTTTTCAGAGTTAAAAATAGCCGTTTACAGCTGCTTGATTTAGGTCCAGGACAATCATGAGGTTCAGTTTCACAAATGTTAATGCCTCACGCCTGAGCTTTTCACTACAGAAATTTGCAAGCTTAAACCAAACAAACTGCTTTTCTCTCTGGTTAAGTTTCAGGTGAATCATTTTGCTGAATCTACAGTGCACAGGCTTGCTCAAACCTCTTTTGGCTAGCAAAGGAAAGCCACTCCTGTCTTGCACATTTTCCAAGGGAACTGTAGATTCTGACAGTTTCAAACCATTTGGAAATGTTTGTATTTAAGAAGGCTTAGAAATTTGAGTCCTAAAACCAAAATGCAAGAGTTATGGAGTATTAGATGTAGCTGGGGTTAGATGGTGTAATTTTTTTTTTTGCAGTTTTTACTTGCAATGAAGGAAATGGAGATGGGTACTGAGAAACAGCAAGGCTTTGCTGGTAAGTGTTTGCTTTCAGTGCAAAACTTACCTCCTGATTCTTGCTTTACATGGCTATAGAGACACTTAATTAGTACTTGTCTTTTCCAAACTGGCAGAAGGGCAGTAAAGCTCTGCCATATTTCAGAGTATGGTTTACCAAGTGGTAAAAGCCAAAAGCTGGAAGTTTTTGTTTGTTTTACTGGGGAAGCAAGGCTTAAGTGAGAACAATATCCAAATCTGTTTTCCCTTTAATACCTTGATCCCTGGCCAGTTGCTGTTAAGTTTGATGAAAAGGAAGAAGTTTCAAAGATGTGAAGATTCTGTACATGAGAGCAGGTGCCACGGTAGAAGAGAATCTTGTAGCTCCTGCAGGGAGGAGGAGGCTGCATATCCTGAGGCTGAGTTAGACCCATATAGGATCAGCAGGACAAAACTCTCCGAGTATTAGATTTCATATGAGTGTAGAGGGAGCAGCTGACCACCCGTGATGTAATTTGCTTTCAGCAGGGTGGAAGGGTGCAATGCCTGAGTTGCCCTTGTGCATGTTGCCACAGCGTGGTATTTGCACTGAACCTGAGTGAGGACATCTGTTTTATGGCCCAATTCTCATATTTGCCTGTCTTTCTTTCTTCTAGGACACTTCTTTGTTCTTACCAGGGCATTTTAGCTATTAGGTCAGAGTAAGTTAGCACAGCTGGAGGGTGTATTTTATGTGGACTAAAGATGGGCTCTTGCACAAAAGTGCTTTTTTTTCCCCGATATCTGTGTTCATTTGTGTACTGTGTTTTTGTCAGACGCTGAGCAGATGTTTGTAAGTGACAGACTCTATTTCCTACTGTTATTTAATTTGTGTCCTAGGGCGGTTCTCAAATGCACACTGGGCTTGCAAGCAGAGGGTACAAACAGTGATGGGGGTTGTATTTAACTCTTCATTTCTTGACCAGTCTCATTCTGGTTTCTGTCTTCCTTAGGGATGTGCTTTTTCAAGTAAATGTTTAACTTGCTGCTTTACCTGGCTCTTTACTTGACAGCTCTGCTGGATCAGGAAGGAATTAATAAGGAAATTGAAAATGTTTAGAAATACTTTAAAAATCTGAATTGTAATTTTTAAACTAATAACTAATTTTAAATTATAGATTTAAAAAATATTTAGCTCATCAATGTCTGTTGATTCTGGGGTTTTCTTTGCCTAATTGGAGAGCACTGTAGTGATCCCTACAAAAAAGATTTGTGATGTAGCCATGATTAACAGATCAAAGTTAGTTGGATTTAATACTTACTGATGTCTTTGGTTCTGAGGTTACATATTAATGATAAGCTTGATATACAGTAGTAAAAAATACTGTTAAATGCCTTGTGGCAAATACTGCAAGATGCTTTAACCTTTAAGTGAATCACTAATTTTTAGGAAGGGATGTTGAAACCTTCATGCACCTTCCTCTTTGATTAGCTTTCTGCATTTTTGACAGCAAAACTGCTTGTTCTGGGATGTGTTGGGAAGGATTCATCCTGGGAGTGCTGGACTGAGAATAGTCTTTCACTCTTTCCAAGCAGCTAGTGTTGCAATTTTTGTTGATACAGTACCTCACATTGCATACTCTTAGCGTATAAAAACCCACTTAGCAACACTTGTGAATATTTCCTTTTATAAATAAGGTTAAATAAGACCTTAAAATGAACTCTTGTTTCGAGCAGCTTTTTGTCTGGTTGAGATACAGTGCTTCTTTAACTTCTTGCTTGAAGTAGATCAATAAAATATTATGTATTGTTCCTGTTTTATCCATGTTTTTAATTTAGCTGTGATATTTTTCCCTGCTCTTCTTCCAGCCCCCATTTTCAGCTCAGGGCACTTTCCAAGCTGAATACAGTTTTGTGTTATTTGCAACTTGCAGAGAATGAATATTTTTAAAGGAAATTAATTTAATTTTCAGCTCTTACAAAGCTTTTTGGTTCACAACTTTAAATATAATAGACGGGCGGAAACAAGCATCTTCTGTGTATGAGTCTAAATCTTATTGCTGCTTTAATAAAAATAAATGTGGTAGGCATGGGAAATACACTTCCAAGTTGCATCTTAGGATTTAATTTTTTGTTTTAAATAAAATTCTTGCAGGGCAATAGCTTTTGAACTTATCTACCAAGTAGCTCTTGGTTGTGGGTGGAGAACTGACTAGTGTGTGTGGTAAGACCTTTCTTCCTTATTTTCCCTTTGCTTGGGTGTTAGTTTTTATAAGGCATACAGAGAAATGGTTACTGATAAGCTCTGCAAATTTTTCCTGGAAATTAAAAATTAAAAGATCTTTTGCTGCTCTTTCATACTCTGCTGTCCAAGAAGTCCTGTAATCATTGTCAATAGCTTGGTTTGTAGTGGCCTTGCACACCTCCCAAGGTCTGAAGTAAATAAATTCATAATGGAGTCTATTTCTGGGAAAGGCAGCAAGGGGACCACAGTGGATGAAGATTCCTGCAACTTAGATGGGGAATTCATCTAATTGTCCCTGTTCATTACATTGTAGCAGAAGAGGGTCCAAAATACTTGAAGACTTGGATTTTTACTAGGGAATGCAAATGAGAATCCCCATAGTAATTTTTACTTTCTGAAAGGGCAAAAGGCAAAATGAGTAGCATATTCATAGAAACATATTAAAAAGTCTATCCCAATACAGTTTTCAAAAATGTTCCTTTTTGTCTTAATATATGTTCAGGATACAAAAATAAATTAGGCTCAATCTGAGCACTAATGAAAGAAACCCCAAACCCAACAGGACACTCTAATTTTAAATTAAGCAGTTGGAGGAGAGGAAGATGCCACAATATTGATGTTAATAAAGGATATTGGTAATGGTTACTGTCAATATTCATGGTTTTGTTTCCTTAAGGAACAGCTCTCTGAAGCCTTGCACAGGAGAAGGAGAAATATGCATACTTTATTGAAAGCTTGGACTCTTGTCAAAACATTATCTAGCCTTGCCCACAACTGGAATTCAGATGAGCAGGTTTTTTTCCCCTTTTTTCTCTCTTTATTTTACTTGAACACTTTTTTAAGGGGAATGCATGCTTACAAGCACTTTCCCAAGAGGATGGCTTCTCCGTTACAGTGTTTGGCCAAGAGGCATGAGCTGGAAGGAAGGATAGGAGTGGCGTGCCAGGCTACTACATACAAAGCCAGGCACCCCAGTTCCTGACCTCTGAGCCCCCTGAGCTGTGTGTGCCACTCTGGCCCCCTCTGCTTGCCTTTCTGGGGTGAGTTACCTGCTCCTGAGCACTACTGTGGTGCTGAGATGGCTAAGGTGAAACGCAGGTGCTTATGTTGAAATGTTAGAAGTGTGTTAAGTGCTAATATCAAAGGTGAGGCAGTACCTGTGCTTGGAAAGGAGGGGCTGGGCTGTGTCTGCGCAGGGACTGACCACCACCTTGTCCAAGACTAATCCAGTAAACACCTACAGCGGCTTTTTATTTTCATGATATGGAGGCCAAATGGCACAGAAAAAGGCAGGAGAATCCTAGAATGATTTGGGCTGGAAGGACCTTAACCACCATCTAGTTCCAACCCCCTGCCATGGGCAGGGACTGCTCGCACTAGACAAGGTTGCTCAGAGCCCCATCCAGCCTGGCCTTCTACACTTCCAGCACAGGGCATCCATGGTTTCTCTGGGCAACCTGATTCAGTGTCTCACCAACCTCAAAGGAAGAAATGTCTTCCCTATAAAATAATTGAGCATGTTGGTGGTGGCGGAGTTAATGTAGCACTAGTTTGGTCTATTCAGCATTATTTACAGTGCCTACCAAAAAAGAGAGAGACTTTTTTATATTTTCCCGAGTAGTAGTGCATGTCTGAATAATTTACAGGGCTGCAGCAGCGACTTGTATATCCCATCTTCTTGTCCATTTTCAGGTGGAAAACGGGTATTTTTACTTGTAACATGAGAACCAAAGCATTTGGCTCAGTGGCCTTCAGGGCTATAAAAATAGTCTTGGCTTGAACTGGACTGATGGCAGAGGACTGAGATAAGCAGCTGTGAGTGCTTTGCCATGGCAGCATGCCCACCTGGGGAAACAGCCCGTGGGGAAGCGGTGCTAGGGAGAAATAATCGATGCTCCAGGGTGGGGATGCCGTTTGCACCATTCCAGGAGAGACAGAGTGTAATTCATCTCAATTCCTCCTCCTGTGTGGTCTCTCCCTCTGCATGTGCTGGTCTGACACAAGCACTCAGCATCACATCCAGGGATATGGGAGTCATGGGGACCATGGGACACCTACCCCCACAGTGAAATGGGTGAACTCCCCACATTTCTCATGTCCACCTTCCCCCCAGAGCACAGGGACCTAGGCATAATGATTAAGTATTTTGCTACAATTTGTTTCTACACACCTGGTTAAAAAAAGTCCCAATTCAACAGAAACTGATTTACCTAGTGGCAGTGTTTGATCTGGCAAGGTCTGTGCTAGAAGTAATGTAAGGGCTTGGATGTTGGGTATTTTCCTGAGTGAATAAATACTTGGAGCTTTAGGTTTTTATGTTGAAATCTAATGTTGTCTGTGCTTATCTTTCAGTGTGGTGAGCCCTTATCGTTTCAAAGGAAACAGAGCCTTCCTACAGCCGTTGGAGGAGTCCTCCTTCATCCTTTTTCTTATGTACTTACCCAAATAAGTTTTGCAACTCTTTTTCTGTGGTGTAGAAGTGTAATAAATACTTTTGAATGGGTACTGTTTTATATCAAAACCTGTTTATATAATTTTGCAAAATTCAACAAAGACAGTGTGGTGGCATTAAGCCGTTGTTATTAGCAGCTTTGCCTAACTGATGGTGTTATTATCCATCAAAAACATAGATTTTAGGGTGGTCTGAGTCAAATCAACAACCTGCTAAACATCTGAGTTTTGAACTTTTAGAGAAATCAAATCAAGATGATATGAAAGATCTAGAGATGTTCCCAAACATTTATGCTGGGAGCCACCACTGGCCAACAGTAGCTTCATGGCCACTGCCCTCAGCTGTATCCTACCTTGGTGCAGCTCAAAAGTTTCCACCTTAGCCTGTAATGCCCAGGCCTGGCACTCTCTAGGTGGGCTGTAAGAGATTAGGATAGAGGCTGCAGTGGTCCTCATTGCATCTCAGCCCTGGGTCTTGCCTTGGGCCACCCATGACATCCTGATCACAAGTTAGGGCTCCTGCGTGGTGGGGTGGTTGAGGCCTGATGAGAATCTGTTTCATAGTCCCCCCATCCCTCTCTCAGCAAGGACATTGGTCCTAGGGAGAGCTTCTGAGATGCCTTTCAGACCAGGCAAGCAATCTGTGCTATTTGATGCTGTCCCAGGAGTGCCCTTTTGCCAGGCTGAGCTTACCCTGGTTGGTGTGAAAAGCAGCTTTCTGTTCCAGCTGGAGCCCAGGGATGGCAGGGGGTAGGGAACAGGTACATCCATGTGTCCCTCCCTGTGTTCTGCCTGATGGTGGGCTGTTCCTTCAGCCAGCTTGCTTGCCTTCTCTAGCATGGCTAATTGCTGCCCACCATGGCTCTTCTGAGACACTAATTGTTTGCAAATCATTGTGGGATGGAGGAAGCTATGTGGAGAAGTGTAATTAGGATTCAGGGTATGAAGTGCTTCTCTGCCTCAAAGAGCCAAGATTAATTCTGCTTTATTGAAGCTGTTAGTTAAGTCTCACTGTCCTTAAAAAAAGCACACCTTTATTTTTATGATCATCTGAATTGTTTGATTTGTTCTTTTCTCTGAATTCACATGCCTAAACAGCTTAGAATGATTCTTGCAGCTATTAACTCTCCTTGTAAAACTGCAGCCACTGGGAAGCAACCTGTACTGTTAGCTCCCTCTGCTTCCTGCAAGAGCTTTCTCCTTTCCAGTAAGAGTACAGTTTTTTTCAGACAACTGGGTTTATTTTTCTTTCTGCCCCCAGCTTTCTGTGGTGGAGCAGATGTAGCAAGCAGCAGTGAGCTCCCAAGGATGAATTTGAAGGCACGCTTTTCACTTCATGGTTTTGCACTGGAGCAATGCTGGTCTGTGACTGTAATTGTAAATACTCCAATTTGGTGCTTTTGTCTTAGAAAAATAACCTAGTGTGATTGAAAAAAAGAGGATATGAGTACTTAAAACATGGCTTTGGCATGATATGAGTGAGTGTAGCCACCAGGTGCTCTTTTCCATGTCCCTGCAGATCAGCCACTGCAGTCCCTAGAGACCATGTGGTGCCATAATTTTCTTGACTTTGGAAGTGCCAGGTGCCTGCAGCCAAGAGAAACCTCAGCTTTGGAGTCACTGAGCATCTTGGCAATCTGGTTTGGGTCCTTGTATGGTGGTGGTCCTGTGCCTGTTTTCTTGGAAGAGCTGGATTTGGCAGGTACTCTCAAATCAGGCATTGTTGCACATCTGTCCAGCTGAGCTGGTCTCAGGTGCAGTGGAAATCTCAAGTATTTTTTTTTTTTCAAAGTAGGCTTTGGAGAAGTGGAAGGACGGTTTTCTCTCTGCTTTAAACTTCTGCAGCAGTCAGTTTGTTTGTACAGTGACTGAAGGTGTTGCCCAGGATGCTGGAGATGCAGGCTGGACTCTGTCTTCTCTGTCACCCCTTTCATTTTGGTAGAGAGGGTGTAAGTGCTTGATTTGGGAAGTTCAGGGCTGTGTGGGAACAGGTGCCTCTGTACATCTGACTCGCTGTTCCCCAGATTTTAGAAGTGCCATCAGAATTTCTTGCTGACCAATTGCAGGTACCGCATGTAATTGCTTCTTTGGTCTGCACTGGCTTTCATTCCCCACTTTGTAATGGATGGATGAGTTCATGTTAATCAAAAGATCCTGGCTGTGGTGACTAAATGTCTTACTTAAAAACCAAGTAGAACTGAAAGAGTAACAATGCTGAGTGCTGTGACACCGCAGGCTTCCTTGTCACTTAGATTTAAATCTTTTTTATCTTCTCCCCCTCCCTCTTCCCCGAGTGCCCCCCTCCCCCAACAACAACAAAAAAAAAGCAGTGGCAGCTTTGACCTTTTCCCTTTTTATTTTTTTGGGAAGGTTTTATTAACTTATTAATCCCAGACTCCTAAGTGATCAATCCAAGTCCCTCTGCCTTGCAGCATGGTTTAGCTACTGAAGTGGCCACCCCATTTTTGAATAGTTCTCAAAACTTCCCTTTAAGTCCTTTAATATATGATGGAGGTAGGTAGGTAGGTAGGTATGTAGGTAGGTAGGTAGGTGGGTAATATAGGATGGAGGTAGGTAGAAATCATCTTGCAGTATGTGTATCTTGCCTCTTGAATATTGTCATAAAAGGTGGAAATAACAGATAGTTTTCTAGTTTGAGTTCAGCTTTACTCACCTTCTGCCCCATGTCTTGGAAGTTTAAAACCATTTTAGAAATCCCATGTGGGTGATTAATAGTGATTCGGGAAAGGAGCCTGCATTCTTTAGTTTGAAAGATATGGAACATTTAGTAGAAGTTGATGTAAAGTTAACTTACTGTAAACGTGTTCCTTTTCCTAGATTAGTTATGAACATGACACAAGAGAAATTGTAATGGGATCTTTTATCTTTATATGGGGGAAGAAACCATATCTTCAAAGGTGAAGAGTAGTGCACTTTTGATAGTTCATTTGAGAACCTGATCCTTATAGAAATATCCTTGATGAATTTTTTTGTATGTGTGTGAAGAAATGCTCCGCAAATCTGTAGTGCATGATGTCCTGTTTGTGTTCTATTTGGTTACAGGTTGACCTCTGTAAAGGAGAGACAGTACCTACCTGTTGTAGAGTTTGAAATTGTTTCTTGTTAATTTTTATACTTCAGTTTATTTCTTGTATTGTATTCATAGTATACATGTACATTTGATACAAATAGGTGTGCAGTTGGAAGTACAACAGGCTTGTTTTACTTGAAGGTATCCAGTTTTCTTTACTCAAGCAACCAAATATGCATGCAAGTAGATGTTTCAGTGAAATAAAAACTACCAAGTAAAGCATGGGATTTCTAGTGAGTTTTCCAGATATGTTTTATAAATTTACTTCTGAAAAATATAGATAGATGTTGCCTCTACCTGAAATCCAGCTTCCAGCTAAAGTGTTTAGATTTATTTAGAAGCATATAATTTCAGTAGAAAAGTGTCTTTCCACATCGCCTGTCTTCTTCTCCATATGTGTCAAAAGTATGCATATTACACCAGACATTTGCATGTGAATTTTAGCCTAAAAATATTCTTTCTGCATGAAGAAACTTGCACCTTTTGAGGAACCTGCAATGTTCTCTCAGTGGTCTTTTGTGGAAGGCTTTGTAAACCCATGTCTGCAGCTTTCCATAGTACAGTTACTGTATGGTTAATTGCTTTTCCTGAAATATTTCTGTCTTGGGAGGTCAGAAAACAGACAAGAAGTTGGTGAAGTGGCTCATTAAAGGGGAAGAGCTACTCTGAATTTTAAGTTCCTCCCAAAAGTCTCGTCTCACATAGGGTAAAAATTAAAAAAAAAAAAAAAAACAAGNATGTTCCTCCCAAAAGTGTCGGCTCATAATGGGTAAAAATTAAAAAAAAAAAAAAAACAAGAAAAAGGAGTTTTGGGAAGAAAACCAGAGTAGCAGTTCTCTTTTCCTCTTCTGTTTCTGTTTCCTTTTCATTTTTTGCTGTCATGAAATAGAAATGATTTCACTGTTGTCTGTGATGTGGAAGAGGTCTGCATCACCCTGACTGAAGGCAAGCTGATGCATCAATATGTGAGCCAGAGGCTCTTAATATAATTTATCTTGCTAGCAAGATACCCTTCTGTTTTTGAAACAGATTCCGTTTTATAAGAGACCCTTCCATGGAACCAACTGTTTGGATGTGTTATGAGAAAGGTGTTTGCTCGCAAGCTGTGTATTTTTCAAAGCAGGTTTCAGCATCAGTGTGCTGTTGTTTGTTTCTTCACTCAGGGATCTTTAGGTTGGTTGTTTTCCAATGTTATGATACAAAAAATACCCTGAATGAATTATGAGGCAACTTACACTGGAAAAAATTTTGCCTCTAGTTTTTGTAATTTTCTAGCTACCACAGTTTCAACTAAATTATCACATTGGCCAGGATGTATGTATTAGTGTTGAATCCTTTTCATGCTTCTGCAAATGCACTCTTAGTAATCTCTTTTCCCTGTTCTCTACCTCTTTCAGTCTCTCATCCAAAAAATAAAGGAGCCCCCAAACACGGGGATGGGGCCCACTCTTTGTGCTTGCTCAACTTTAGCACTACTTGCTCTTATTTGCTGCCCTTTTGTCCCCTCTGCAGCAACCCCACTGCACCTTTCCTGGCAGAGGTGGGACAGGACAGGACTCCCTGTCAGCCTCAGCCATGGCTTAGATTTATGTGTGGGGTTGCTGTTCCCTTGCAAAGCCCTCGTAGAGGGGCCAGGCCACCTGGGCTTTGTTCTGGCAGGTATCCTGGTAGCCACACTCTTTTTCTTCTCTTTGCATCTTAGTTCTGGCTCCTCTTTGTCATCCTGAGTTGATATTTTAGCTAGTT